>SSNS01000028.1:3147490-3218573 GCA_006937985.1 Aphyosemion australe | reverse complement strand
GGGGGGTTCTGTGCTAATTTTGCTTATTGTGATGTCACAATCTGGAACTTTTTGAAACTGGTCATTTTAGGCAAATAATTCCTGAAATCAAACACTGACAGAAAACAGATGGGTGGGTATTTATTCACATTTGGGGGTTTTATAGAGGTAGTAGAGACTCCTCATGGGAGCACGAAAGGATGCAAATGTGAGTTTTTTTTTAAATTTCATCTTTAAATCTGGTCAGCAGAGATATTAAGAAAAACTCCACAGAAACTGAGGACTTATGAAAAAAAGTCGTAAACAGGAAGTACTGTGGTAGAAGACCAGCAGCTCTGGCTAGATTTCAGCTGGTAATCATTACTGCTGAAGGCGATGACCTCTAATGATTAAAGAAACGTCTGTATGGTTGTAGTGTAAATAGCTGTCTTGCCTCACAGCAAGATGGGTAAAGGCCCAATGCCTAGCTTTGGTCTTTCTATGTGGAGTTTGCATATTCTCCCCTTGCATGTTTGGATTTTCTCTGGGTATCCTGGCTTCCTCCATAAATAGAAATAAGCATACAGTATTTGGTTAATTGGCTGTTCCTATTTATCCCTAATTGTGAGTGTGTCAGATTGTTTGTCTCGACATGTGACCCTGAGATGGACTGGTGAGCTTTCCAGGGTGTACCCTGCCTTTCTCCTGGTGATTGCTTAAAGCATCAGCTCCTCTAGAGCCTACTGGGAAGTTGATGAAAGATGAAAAATTATAGAATTTTCTTTTCAACACCTAAAGATCCCTTCTGTTTCAAAATGGTGACAAATTAAACTGGATTAATGTTATTGATGTTTTATAAATACCTTGTGTTGTATTCCGTATTGTTGTTTCATTGTTTAAATATATTTTTTACTTTTTTTTTCTATTCCAGGTCTGATGAGCTCTCTGAGTCTCAGAATCCAAAAACTGATGGCAATCTCTGCCAAAAGCCATTGGAAAGGGATCTCCAAAAAGACCATCAAGCCCCTCAAATACCTCCAGATAACACTGTAGCAACGGATCCAAAAGATCTACATGAAACTACCAAATTAGTTTCTCAAAGTGTAGCACAGATACCATCACACTCCCATAGTCCCCACCAAACAACTCAGTCTACCTACCTCCAGAGCTACCACCAGAAAACTCAGTCACCGCCCCCCCAGGGTCCCCAAAGAAGCCATTCACTATGCATCCAGAGCCCCCACCAGACAGCCCAGTCACTTCACCCCCAGAGCCCCACCCAGAAAACCCATTTATCACATCCCCATTATCCCCAACAAACAACCCAGTCAAAAAGTCCCCACCAGACAACCCAGTCACCAGGCCCTCACCACACCACCCAGTCACCAGGCCCTCACCACACCACCGAGTCACCAGGCCCTCACCACACCACCGAGTCACCAGGTCCTCACCACACCACTCAGTCACCAGGTCCTCACCACACCACCCAGTCACCAGGCCCTCACCACACCACCCAGTCACCAGGCCCTCACCACACCACCCAGTCACCAGGTCCTCACCNACATTTCACCTGCACTGAGCCGGTTTATGACTCATACAGGACATTTGTCTCAATCAGAAAAACATGAAACCAACTTCCTGCCCTGTTGATTTTCTCCCAACCACTTTGCTTCTTAAGGTCTTTGACCAAATTGGCCCATGCATTGTAGATTTTATTAACCTATCTCTCCAATCTGGCTCTGTACCTTCAGTTTTCAAACTGAAGAAAACTAAAATAATAATATTTGGAAATAGCACATTAAATACAAACGCAAAACTTAATATAAATGGTGTAGAGAATGAAAGGGTTAATGAAAATAGATTTTTAGGCGTGACAATAGACGAGAAACTTAATTGGAAAGCACATATTACATACATTCATTCTAAAATATCAAAAAATATTTCAGTATTAAATAAAGCTAAACAGGTATTAGATCGTCCATCACTCCACATTCTTTACTGTTCGCTGGTTTTACCATATTTAAGCTACTGTGCAGAGATTTGGGGTAACAACTACAAAACTACACTAAACTCACTGGTCATTCTTCAGAAAAGGGCAATTAGAATCATTCATAAAGTAGGTTACAGGGATCATACACATTCATTATTTTTACAACATGGGATATTAAAGTTTTTAGATCTTGTGGAATATCAAACAGCACATATTCTGTATAAAGCTAAAAATAATCAACTACCAGGACATATTCAAAACATGTTTACTGTTAGAGAAGGTGCATATAATTTACGAGGTTTTAGTCTATTTAAAACCATAATGGCACGTACCAATAGGAAGCGATTTTGTGTTTCGGTGTGTGGGGTGAAGCTATGGAACAGTTTGAATGAAAAATTAAAGCAATGTCCAGACATTAAGCAGTTCAAAAGGGAATATAAAAGAATGATTATAAGGAGGTATAAAGAAGAAGAGATTGTTTGATTTGTGTTCGATTTTGATTATGGATTTCAATATTATGTTGCATCGTGAAGTGTTTTGACCAGGAAACCAAGTCAGTATTGTAAAAGCGTTCAGAGTAAGAGACAACTGGATGGAGTACTTATGATCTGTGAAAAAGGGGTGGGAGTTTATAAGTGTATACTTTTTCCCACTCCTTTTGGAGCATGTGGCTCAAAGTAAATGGTAGAAACGTAAAATTAGACTAATTTTTTTTTTTTTTTTTTGTACTTTTGGGCAAACAGGTGGGGTAGGCCTACACCCTGGACAGGATGCCAGTCCATCACAGGGCAACACAGAGACACACAGGACAAACAACCACACACACACACCTAAGGACAATTTAGGGAGACCAATCAACCTGACAGTCATGTTTTTGGACTGTGGGATGAAGCCGGAGTACCCGGAGAGAACCCACGCAGGCACAGGGAGAACATGCAAACTCCATGCAGAAAGACCCCAGGCCGGGATGTGAACCCAAAACCTTCTTGCTGCAAGGCAACTGCGCTAACCACTGCGCCACTGTGCAGCCCGATCATTCAGTAGAAATCATTCAACAGAAACAGCTTTGCTTAAAGTTTCCAGTGACATCATGATGGCTGCAGACAATGGGGAATTTACAGTCTTAGCATTGTTGGATCTTTCTGCAGCTGTTGATCACATCACCTTAATAAACAGACTTCATGACTCGGTGGGGATCTCTTGAACTGTTCTAGACTGGTTCAGATCGTACCTTTCTAACAGAAGTTTCAGTGTCTGTATAAACCACATCATGTCAGATTCCACAAATCTGTTCTGTGGGGTACCCCAAGGCTCTGTTTTAGGTCCACTCCTGTTTTTATTATATATATACACCCTCTTGGACAGATAATTTATGCTTTTCACAATGTCTCCTATCACCTATATGCAGATGACATTCAGTTGTACTGCTCCTTTAAGGATTCTGAGTTCTATAAACTGGCTGAACTACTAGAGTGTCTATCAGCGATCACTAGCTGGCTAGAAGATAACATTTCGTTCAGTTAAACTCTGAAAAGACTGAATGTCTGACCATTGCCCCTGAGAGCATGGCTCCTCTGATTAGTCAACAACTTGGTCATTTAGCTTCTGCTGTCAAGTCAAACATGAGAAATTTGGGTGTTGTCTTTGACCAATCAATGTCTCTTGAAGGCCACTCACTCACTCACTGGTCAGAAACTGTTTTTATCACTTGAGAAATATCTCCAAACTGAAGGTTGGTGTCAAAACATGAGCTTGAAATGGTTCTCCATGTCTTTATCTCCTCCCGTCTAGATTACTGTAACACACTTTTCACATGTTTTAACAAAAAAGCCCTTGACCNCACACCACCCAGTCACCAGGTCCTCACCACACCACCCAGTCACCAGGTCCTCACCACACCACCCAGTCACCAGGCCCTCACCACACCACCCAGTCACCAGACCGTCACCACACCACCCAGTCACCAGGCCCTCACCACACCACCCAGTCACCAGGCCCTCACCACACCACCCAGTCACCAGGCCCTCCCCACACCACCCAGTCACCAGGTCCTCATCACACCACCCAGTCACCAGGTCCTCACCACACCACCCAGTCACCAGGTCCTCACCACACCACCCAGTCACCAAACACCCAAAGCACCGACCAGGCAACCCAATCACCAAACCCACATAGCCCCCACCAGAGATCCCGGTCACCAAAGGCCCCCACCCCCCACCAGAGATCTCGGTCACCAAAGGCCCCCACCCCCCACCAGAGATCTTGGTCACCAAAGGCCCACACCCCCCACCAGGCAACCCAGTCACCAAACCAACATAGCCCCCACCAGAGACCCCGGTCACCAAAGGCCCTCGGCCCTCAGCATAGAACACTCCCTACTCTAGAAATGAGAAATTTCCCTGTAGCCTCCTTCAATATTTATGAAACTACCATTCAAACCTCCCAGTGTCTCAGCCTGTCGTCTTCCTCCAAATTAGAAAATCCCATCCACACATCTATCCAGTCACTGCCAACTGTTAATCATACTATTACTGAATGTGGTCTCGATTTGCCTAACCCATCTCTACAATTATTTTGCTCAGACAGCCAAACCAAGCTCTTCAAAACACCTCCAACCACATCTCAAACTATTGTCTCTGAATCCCTACCAGAATCTTCCTCATATACTGCCCAAACTCCTCCCATTCTCTGCCTAAGCTCCACCCACACTGATCCGTTTCTTCTGTCTTCAGTCACATTCGCCTCCAGTGTCTCTCCCCACCTTTACTCCTCTTTGGGCTCCTCTTCTACCCCCTTTCCCTGCTCTCTGGACTCTGTTGACTGTCCTAGCCTTGCTCTCACGACATCCTCAGCACCATCACAACCTTTCACGCCCCCCCCAGCTCAGAGCCCTCCCCCTATAGGGTTAACCCCACCACCTGTTCAGCTGCTTGGGTCTGATGATGAAGAACAGGAAGACCCATCAGATTATTGTAAAGGTATGAATCTGGTTCCACCAAAGAGGACCCTGAGAACTTTAATGAGTGTCACTGGTTTGTTTCAGGTGGTTACTACCCGGTGAAGATTGGTGACCTGTTTAATGGGAGGTACCATGTTGTAAGGAAACTGGGCTGGGGACATTTCTCCACAGTCTGGCTCTGCTGGGACCTGCAGTAAGAATGCACCACATTTAAAGGATTTTGCAAACTTTCCACAGATGGTGTCAAAGGCTCTGAATATGTTCTTCATTTAGAAAGAAGCGTTTTGTGGCAATGAAGGTAGTGAAAAGCGCTCCACATTATACTGAGACGGCTCTGGATGAGATCAAACTGCTTCGATGTGTAAGTTATGACCCCTTTCCAACAGCACTACTCAGCGTGACTCGGATGGGTGCGGTTCGGTTTGACAGCCGGTTTCCCCAACGTTTCAACACCTACTTCGTGACCCAGTCTGGAAACACAACTCTCAGCCACTGATTGGTTTGTTCCAGAGCTTTCTGCCCGCTACCTCGCTGCCTGCAACCATTTCCTGGTTCAGAGTCTAACAAAAAGCCAGAGACTGAGCAGAATGGGTTGTGACGGGTTAATACAGATCACCTCACACCCCTGATCACCTCTCGCTGTTTTTGTCTCGAGTAAAGATTGCGAGTGCCGTTGGTCCCACCCCGCGCTATGACGTTGTGTCACGGAGTTGGCATGGAAAACCAACCATACTGAAGTGATCTGTCTTAACCCACGCTGTACCAAACGGTTTTTGGCCGAGTAGTGCTGTTGGAAAACTGGCTTTAGACCTCATCTTCTCCACCAGCCACATCAACAGGTGTACTAAGATAGCTTCTCTCTCTCTAGGTCAGGGACAGTGACCCCTCTGACCCGCACAGGGAAACCATTGTCCAGCTTATTGATGACTTCAAAATTTCTGGGGCCAACGGAGTTCGTATCCTTCACTATTACCTGTCTGTCTCTCTGTCCACTTGTCTGCCCACCTGTGACTGATTAATTTCCTCAGCGTCTCTCAGATGTTTGTATGGTTATGGAGGTTTTGGGTCACCAGTTGTTAAAATGGATCATTAAGTCAAATTACATGGGATTCCCTCTGGTCTGCGTCAAAACCATCATCAAGCAGGTAACATGCACAAAAGCATTCAGCGTTTATTACATTAGGCCCTCACCAAATAAACAGGGTTAGACACTGGATTTGGTGGATATATTAGGATTCTCAGTCATTAACTAGCTGTGGCTGAGTTAATGTCCTGCTGGGACGAGTTGACCAGCGCTGACTGAGTTTGAGTCGGACTTGTCTGTGCTTACAGGTGCTGCAGGGACTGGACTACCTCCACACCAAGTGTAAGATCATCCACACCGACATCAAACCAGAAAACATCTTACTGGTTGTTGATGAAGTTTACATCAGAAGATTGGCAGCTGAAGCCACCATCTGGCAGAGAGAGGGAGCCCCGCCCCCTTCTGGCTCATCAGGTAAGTATCAGGTGATTGGTCATCAGAGGCTGGAGGTGTTGGAAGTTCAGACAGTCTAGATCTGTGGGAGCTGTGGCTGTTACTGGGAGTGGTGGTTTTCTGTCTTCCTGCTTTCTCTGCTCTTAACCGTTTCTGTTTTCTGTCTTTTCCCGTTTTCCATCTTTGCTTCCTGATGTTTCCTTCTCGTCCGTGTTCTAGTTAGTATGGCTCCTAGGAATGTTCAGGTAAGTTTCCAGGTGTGATGTCTGCTGTGATCTGATTGGTTACATAAATACTATTAATCAAAAAACAATAGAAAGAAAAAAAGACCCAAGTTCTGATGAAAAATAGTCTTTTGTGTAGTTGTTTAAAAAAATGCTTGACTCCAGAAAATGAGTCTCTGAAGTTGTTAAATTAGGAAATGAATTCAAAACAAATCACTGCGTTTCTGTTTAAATTTGAAGGTTTAATCTTTTTCTAGTAATGTGCTGCATCCATTTAGTTTTGTTGAGCGGTGGTTTCACAGCTGATATTTGTGACCCAGGTATTGCATTACCTGTGTGGACAGAAATCTTTCAGGTGTGTAGCAGAACCTATCATCTCTTTGTGTCAGACAGTTGGTTTGAGTCCAGTCAGATTTCTGCTGCATCATGTGACCACCTCAACCTGTACGTGCGCTGTGGGCGGGGTCACTGTAATGTCATCAATAAGTCTGAGTTCATTTACAACCTTCAAGTTTAGAATTTACTTTTAAAATTCTGGAACTGATCAGAGCAGCACCTAGTGGACTTTACAGAAACAACATCTTAAAACATAATTTATTTAGCCACACCCCTCAACCATAAATCATACAACCTGCCCCTCCCCAAACACACAACATGAAGCAGAGGGTGTATTTGTCAAATTAAACTGTTTTATCTCAGGAAAATTCTCTTACTGTTGAATCTCCACCGTCCTGCTGCAGTGTCTCACCTGTGTGTGTGTGTGTGTGTGTGTGTGTGTGTGTGTGTGTGTGTGTGTGTGTGTGTGTGTGTGTGTGTGTGTGTGTGTGTGTGTGTGTGTGTGTTTAGGTAGGGAAGTTGTCTAAAAACAAGAAGAAAAAGTTGAAAAGAAAAGCGAAACGCCAGCAGCGACTTTTAGAGGAGAGGCTGGTAGATATCCAGGTAAGAGTACACCTCAGTAAAGTCGTGATTCCATCAGTACCTACTCAGCGTGACTTTGATGTGGTTGGACGGCATTTCCATCAGTAACGGAAACAGGGTGCCGCCCCTTTTTCAGTACCAGCTTCGATTTGGTTCTATGCTCGCCGAAAACACGTCAAGTCTGTTACTGATTGGCTAGGGGGTGGAGTCACTGGCTGCCCCACTACCTGCAGCCTTTTTCAGGTTCAGTCTGACAAAAAGCCACAGAGCTGTTTCTCAGTTGTAATGGAACACCACCTGAACCGTGTAGAGTTGAGTTGAATCAGCTAAGTAGGTACTAATGGTACTACAGTAAGAGTGTAATGATAATATAGTACAATGACAATTGTACTACATCTACAGTAATGCATAAGCACTCAAACACCTCATTGGTCAGAGAAAGCCGTATTTGATTTGTGTTTCTCTGCAGAGGCTGGAGGAAGAGGAGGGTCTGCTGAAACCCGACGACACAGATGCCACCTGTGAGTACAGAGTCAAGTACTCCGAGTCCACACTAGTGCTCAAGAGCTAGTTGTGCCTTCAGTCCCTCCCACTTTCTGATTCTTCACAAAGCAAACGGTGCTAAATATAAATGCTGGATGATAATTAAGTGCTAACCGATACTTGGTGGCCTAAAGATGGCTGCATTCATGCTTCTCTAAGAACAGGGTGGTCTCAGTGTGGCAGCCTGCAGCTCTCCTGAAGTCCACCACATTCCCACATGAATGCTATAGCTTGTCTTACACCAGTCAGATGGTTTCACTGTGCAGACGAGGTATAGAGGATGGGTTTTCCTTTGGACAGTAGGAGGAAAAGATGGAAGACCACCATGCTGGTGTGACAGGAGGATAGGCTAGGTTAGGAATGCTCTGAGATGCAGGCCTTTGTTCCAAACTGTGAGTGTAACAACAACAACCATCTACATTGAAGCATTGATTATATGGTCATCGATCCATAATGCAACAAACACTGATAGAATATTAATCCCACACACTTTTATTTTGAAAATTGCTTCATTTTGAAGTTCCACATCACTACATGTGTTCAATGAAGAGAATCGTTAAACATCAAATTGCAGTTGTCGATATATATCGTATTTAACTTTAGATTTACGCCCAATGTTGAAACGCGGATCGTCTGAGACATCTTCTCATGTACGTTCTGAAACTGTCAGAAACACCTGGGTGCTTTTTTCTTCTCAGCTTCTGTAGTGCAAAATGGCAACGTAAAAACAAGCCCAGAGTCCAGCTGCTCCTGGCTGGACGACACCTCTGGCCGGTTCTGTAGCCCCGCCTCCGGCCTATCGGGGTTCTCCAGCTCTGTGATGTCAGCAACGTCTGAGTCAGCACTTTCTACTCAGTCAGGATGTTCGAGTAGTCAGGATGGTCAGCACACACACACACACACACACGGACCAGATGCTGTGGACGAGTCAGACTGAAGTTCTCCGTTGTGTCTCCAGTGTTCGGTGCCTCAGACTTCATGATTAACCCTCTGGATCCTCAGAACGCTGACCGAATTCAAGTGAAGATTGCTGACTTGGGAAATGCCTGCTGGGTGGTGAGATTCCCTCCTCTTCCTCATTTACCGATCACCTTCACATTTGACCAATCACAACCTTTCCCGTCTGTTTCTCAACAAGCACAAGCATTTCACAGAGGACATTCAAACGAGACAGTACCGAGCCCTAGAAGTTCTGATTGGAGCAGATTACGGGCCGCCGGCAGACATCTGGAGCACCGCCTGCATGGTATACACACGCACCATCACACGCATGGTGGGAGTGCGGTTATTGTTGAGGTTGATGCTGCTTTCTTCTAACGAAGTCGTTTCTTTATATCATAACCTTCCGATAACTTTAACGTGGTGCGATGTTCCCACATGGGACTGTACAATATCTAGAGATTTTTTAAATCAGGTCTACTGATTACCTTTAGACCAGGTCTATTCAGGTGTAATCTGAGTAAAATCCATTTAAAGTCTGGGAGAGGTTTATCCGGACTGATTTCCAGTCTGGATCTGGAGTTTCTAAAGCACCAAGCCGTCACATCAGCTAACTTCATGTTTTTTCCACTGCATCCATAAATCTCCTCTCAGCTTCCTGCCTGGTGGCCTGAACCTCAGCATCCTACTACCTATGTCATCATCGTCTCTCCTCTGGACATGTCCAAACTTCAGACCCACTCCTCGGTTTAATGTTGGTCCAAAGTGAAGTTGTCTGATCTTTGTTTGTGTGTTTCAGGCTTTTGAGCTGGCGACGGGAGATTACCTGTTTGAGCCTCACTCAGGAGAAGACTACACCAGAGATGAAGGTTAGGGTTCTGCCCCACAGAACCGGGCTGGGTTCTGAACACACGCTACAGTTCTGTGTTTTCACAGGAACACGGAGTCTCCAGAGTTTCCTTCATGTGTTTTTATTGTGTTTTCAGATCACATCGCTCACATCATCGAGCTGCTTGGCCCTGTCCCTTTGCCCTTTGCTTTGTCTGGCAGGTATTCCAGAGAATACTTCAGCAGGAGAGGTACAATGACCTAAAGTTACGTTTGTTTTTACCTGACCTCAGAGTCCAGCTCAGTGATTGGTTGTGATCATTTTTACCTTCACCAGGTGAGTTGCGTCACATCTCCAACCTGAAGCCGTGGGGTCTGTTCGAGGTCCTGCTGGAAAAATACGAGTGGCCTCTGGATCAAGCGGCGCAGTTCAGCGACTTCCTGCTCACCATGTTGGATTTGCAGCCGGATCGCCGAGCCACAGCGGCACAGTGCCTCCAGCATGCCTGGCTGTGCACGTGATCATACGTGCACAGCCGCAGGCTGACTCTTGTAATGCCGGAAACCATCAACTCACCTGTCGGACTGATCTAAACTCACCTGTCTGATCGAGACTCGCCTGTCTGATCGAGACTCGCCTGTCTGATCTAGACTCACCTGTCTGATCTAGACTCGCCTGTCTGATCTAGGCTCACCTGTCTGATCGAGACTTGCCTGTCTGATCTAGACTCACCTGTCTGATCGAGACTCGCCTGTCTGATCTAGGCTCACCTGTCTGATCGAGACTCACCTGTCTGATCGAGACTCGCCTGTCTGATCGAGACTCGCCTGTCTGATCTAGACTCACCTGTCTGATCTAGGCTCACCTGTCTGATCGAGACTCGCCTGTCTGATCGAGACTCGCCTGTCTGATCTAGACTCACCTGTCTTAGTCTCACCTGACTGATTTTTGACTCACCTGTCTGACGTGTGTGATGTTCATAAATGTGACCTCCATCTGAACGATGGCGCCACGTTTCATTAGACTTTTACGTCTCTGACAGGTGATCGGCTTCTCTAATCTGCGTGGGAAGCAGATTGGAGGATTACGTGGAAACGAGCTGAATCTTGTGACTTGGCCGGTTTTGACGGCTCTGATTGGACAATAACTTTAGAACTGATGTAGGCATAATAAAGTAGCATCTGTATTTACCTCCTTAAATGCAGCACATTACTTCCTAACATGATTACTGATCAGACTGCTGGAGCCCCCTGGTGGTGAGGATGGATCTGCAGCTGAAACGAACAGCTTTATGAAACTGAATAATCCTGTCTCACCTGTGTTTACCTGTTTCTTACCTAAGTGCCTTAAGACAACCCGTCCTCTCTGTTCCAGAGATGCTATCGATGATGTAACGAGTGGCGTCTTTTTCTGCTTGTGTGGGACGTTTCCTGTTAAAATAAATGTGTGTTGACCTCTGACTCCACCTGGAGGGTTAACCCTAACCTGCAGGTTAGGAGTAGTTCTTGTCATAGACCAGAGTCCAGCCTGTGTCCCACCACAAACCTGAACTACCCATCAGGTGAGTCCTTTTATAGCTTGATGAAATCTTCCAACAGTGCCGGCGTGGCACTCGTGGTGAATCTTCCTGAGAAGAGTCACCGATTAACGATGGTTAACCCTAACCCTTCATCTTTAACCAAAGGCGTGTTTCTCTCCTCTTATGTCTAATGTGGACACTGCTGAACTCTAAAGATTTAGTCTTAGGGATGTTGGACTGCCGGTTGAACTCTTTTCCTCCTAGACAAATGGGAGGCTCGTCTAAAAAAGGTCCATGTTTTGTATCTCTCCTGCCAGAAAGTGAAACTCGTACAGAAACATCAGAGTGGAACATTTCAGCCTTTATTTCCTGTACTTGTGAGGATTCTGACAAACTCAGAAAATTACATCAGATCAAATAAATCTGGTCATTTAAACATCAGAATTCTAAAAAGTTTGTTTATTTCTACGCATTGATAGTTGTGGTTAGTTGGGGTTAACCCTTACCCTAACCCATCAGCCTGGGTTAGGTTAACCCGACCCGTGTGGATCGGTCCTGATGCTCTGACTCCAGTCCACTCCTGGTGAAGCTCCCCCAGGTTCCTGAATGGATTCCTCTTTACACAGCAGCTCACACTCGAACACGTTTAATAAAACCAGAAATGGAACGTGCTGCTTCTGCAGAAGTGAACAGCTGGAACCACCAAGTCCAGTTCATACGGTTCCAGTTCAGCTCGTCGTGTTCTTCTCACTTCTTCCTCCTGACCAGCGTCCAGCCGTCTTCTGTGTCCTGGGGAGGGGGTGGAGGGGGAGGTGTCGTGCTGCCTGAAGGGGTGGACTCATCACACTCCATTGCCTGCACACACAAGGGTCATTTTGATTCTGCTGTTGCCATGGTAACCCGTAACTTTACATGGTGATGCATGAAATGTTTAAATCTCTTCTTTGTTCTGATTGGATGACAGATTTGTCAGTATTAGTTCTCCACCACCTCCCTGAACAGCAGGTGAGCTCTGGTTCAGAACCAATCAGAGGTAACTGGGTACCAGCAGAACTTCAAACCGGACCTGTAAGATCCTAAATCCAGCTGGAACCAGTCAGACCTTTGACTCAACTTTAAATTGGTCCTATCCAATGATCAATAAAAGAACCAACATCTGGAACGGACGGATGTTTGATTCTCCACAGGTTCTGACCCGGTGCTGCCCTGATTCTGTTCAACCTAACAACAGACTTCTGCAGCCATGTTTAGATTTACAAAGAGAAGAACTGATCCATGAGGTCACATGACCACCTTCAGGCTAAACAAACCAATCAGGTACATTCCAGGTGATGCTTACCGGAGCTTCATCGATGCTCTCCTCATCAGACTCTGTAGGTGGAGCCGTGACCTTTGCCCTCTGCGACTTGTTTTGAGTTAATGTGGTAACTGTGTGTTGAAGCTGCTGCAGCGCCCCCTGCTGCCACAGACCAAACACCTGCAGCAGACGGAGCGACACCTGCACACAACCGATGGTACCTCGTTACTACAGGGGAGAAAGCACCTGGACAACATCTGGATTACACGTCACCACTAGTGTGCGTATACCTGGGGCAAACTCCCATCCTCCACCATGGTGTTGAACTCCTGATCCATCAGCTCAGACAGAAAGTCCTCAATCTCATACTGCTGCAGGTCAGCTAAACACACACACACACGTACATAAGGGCCGAACGGGAAGTGAGCTGCTGCTCTTTCAAATAAAACAGTAACTCTGATCAGTGTTGGAGGTCACCTGACCAGAAGTTCAGTCTGTGTTTGGTTACCATTCACTGTATAAATATTGGTTACCTACTGTTGTCATGGAAATACTGCTGAATAACATCCACCATCCAGTCAGCCTTCTGCTGGCCATAGACGCCTCCAAAGCCGTTGTCCACAGCGATCTGACAAACACACATATTTACGTCTCATTAGCTCTCAAACCCACCAGAACCTTCACAGGTTCAGAAGCTGCAGTAACATCAGGCTGTTTCCTTCATTTAACCAACTCCTCACAGCACAAACAAATCTGATTGGTCACTAAAATAGAGCATTTTGACTGGCAGCTCTCTCCACCAATAGAGTCGTTTCATCTAAAGGGGGGCATGTCTGACCCATGTGGGGCCAAACCAAACGTTAGTCGTGTCTTTGGGCAAGACCTGCTGGTGGTCGGTGGCTTCTGTCAGCATCTAGGTATGTCTATGTCTATGTCTATGGTCAGCATACCCTTCTCCCTGGGCGGCTGTTGGGTGTGTGTTGGACAGTAACCCTAACCGACTCGTGTCAGAACTTTAAATCAAATCGGTCCATCTAGAGTGAGTTCGGACGAACCAGAACCAGAATGTCATCTGGACTAAAGTCCAAAATTATATCAAAAACCATAAAAAGCCTAAATAAAAACACGTGAAACAGTTAGCATCGCTCTGTTAGCTTCCGGCCAATCACGTCTCCGTCCGTCTAAACGTCACGTGTTTGCATTTCAGTGGAACCACCTGTCCATCTCAGGTGGACCAGGTTCCGAAGCTCACCTGTAAAACCGGCCATGTGTGAAGAACCGCCCGAATTCCGTCCGTAAGTAGCTCACGTGACGCCGTGGATGTCGCCATGCTGTTTGTAACGGAATCGATGAAGTCGGTGATCAGACAAAAGCAACAGCTCACGATCCGGGCACTGGTTCTGTAAAGCCTGCAGGTCTAGGGAGGAGAGAACCAGAAGTTTTCTGATAAATAAGTGATGAAATGTTAAATACAAAAGGTGATAAATAATAATCATAATCTTCCATAAATCAATCTTCTCTGAAATAATTTAAACCTTAAATAATTTTTATCCACTGAATCAGTTTATGAAGGCTGAGATTAAATTTGGTGTAGTTTCTGTTACCTCTTTGTTATAAGGGTTAATTCTAAGAACGTTCATATCAACCAGCGCTCTGTGGATAATACTGAGTTTGGTAGGCCTACTGTAATAAAAGATAAACACACCCAATTTCTAATCAATCATTTCATTCTAATGAATAATTGTTTTATAAATAAATGACATTATTCAGATTACAGAAACTCCTCCCATCTGCAGTACATTTAAAATTGAAAATTAAATTATTGCTGAGATCCTAAAGTGTCTTCTGTAAATGCCAGGAAACTGTATCATACCCCTTACATTAAAATAAACTCTAAGCAAAGGTAAATGGAACGGTGTTTATTTATTACCTTCTAGAGTCCTATAACCCCCCAAGGCACTTTACAACACAACAGTCACTCACCCGTTCACACTGATGCTGATATGATACATGAATGAAAATCAACAAAGACCAGTGGGATTAAAATAAAACTATAAAGTGAATAAAGTGTTGTGATCAGAGTCATGACTCTATAAAAAATGAGGTTTGAATAAAACTTTTATTAGTGCCGTTTTGTTTGATGAAAACTTCTAAAAACAAGAAAAAGGTCAGTGTTTACACAGGAAATGGACTCCTGTCATGATGACCAGTGTGTTTCCCCTAACCTTCACCTTTGTTTATTTCAGGAGACCTCTCTGGTATCTTCTCAGCCCTCTGGGGTCTGGTTATTTGTTTCTCTGGACCCTGAGTGCCCTCTTGTGGTGTTGAAGCTAAGTGCCAACAGTCCCTTTGCTCCCTGTCTTGTCCATCCTTCTTCTGTGTGTTCCGGTGATAACGGTGTTGCAGACTTCCCTCTCCCCAGCCACTTGGGCCAGCTCCTCCTGGGCCAGCTGAGAAAGTCCCTCCAGCGTGTCCTGGGTCTTCCTTTGGGTCTCCTCACCAGGGAGGCGTCCAGGAGGCATCCTGACCAGATTCCTGAGCCACCTCAACTGGCTCCTCTCAATGTAGAGGAGCAGCGGGTCTACTCTGAGCCCCTCCCAGATGACTGAGCTTCACACCCTATCTCTAAGGGAGAGCCAAGACACCCTGCAGCGAAAACTCATTTCGGCCACTTCTATCCACGATCTTGTTCTTTCAGTCACTACCCAAAGCTCGTGACCATAGGTGAGGGGAACGTAGATAGACTGGTAAATCGAGAGCTTCACCTTCTGGCTCAGCTCTCTCTTCACTACGACAGACCGGTACAATGCCCGCATCACTGCAGACGCAGGGTAAATGTGGTAAATGTTTGTCAGTGGTTCAGGTGAAACCGGAAGGAGATGTAGGTATGCAGGTATCCATGAACGTAAGGTTGTGAGACCCAAACGACTGAACAAAAACCTTCTCAGCAAAGTCTCTGATCATTAAAGGTTTTGTTCACTGAGAAACCGTGTAATACTTGTTCTTTTTAAAATACGATTGGTCACTCTGAGTTGCATATACATACTGAACATGAAAATATCATCACATTTGCATTCATGGCCCCACCCACTTTGGCTTGCAACCAAGGGAAAGCTGTGTTGATTTTGTGGCCTAGAAAGAGCGGAGTGCGTCTTGGCTAGTAGAAGCTCACCCTTAGCAACTCCAGAACATGGCAGAACATACTGGGGCCTGTGTTTTTTGTGGAGATAAAACATCAGTCATGCATTTTTTACCCAAGAAAGAAGAGCAAATGAAGGCAACAAATGAGCTGCCTTTGTCGCTGTTAGCTAATCAGAGGCCAAATGAATGCATATCATGAATATTACTGAGTAAGACTAGCAAAATGATTCTGCTCTGTTAGACTCACAAGTCATTAGCAATAAATTAGTTAAAGCTGTTATAACAAATGTGCAAACAAGCTAGGTTTTGAACGCAAACATGACCTCCGCTTGTGTATCTTCCCTGAATCCGTGTACACCAGAACCCACATTGCCAGAGGAAACTAAACTAAACACCAGTCTCCGTTTTCTAGGTTCAAACATCTTTTGTTGTCCGTGACTTCAAATGGTGTTTTTTTTTTGGGACTCTGGTAGTTTGTCCTAAAGTTGAAGTGGTAGCAGCCGGCTGTTTCTCCCTCTCTGATATTATTGAGTGGAGAACCTCTCACACCAGTGGTGTTCTGTTGCTGAATATGTGAGTGCGTAATGAGTGGAGGACCCAGGGAAGTGCGGCGGTCTGGCCAGACTGACAACCGGATGGTTCAGTAGTTGCTTTTGGTCTGAAGCGTCTTATTTGCAGAGGTTTTTAGACAAATGCGAGAGAACCACTTTATTCTTTTTTTTGTTTTGTTTTTTAATTTCCACAATATATTTATAGCTGTAATATTTTAGCAGTTGTTAAGAGGCATGAAAAAAATGTTTTAAGATAATTTGTTCATTTTCTTTCATAACAGACACATTCTAGTATGTTGAAACTTTACAACTTTATTTTAAACTTTCCAGCTAACTTTAATCTATACATTTAATCTCGTGCTCCTGTGTGTTACGACTATAATTAACATCGATAATCAAAACATAAACTCGCTTGTTTATCAGTTTTACACATTTCCGAGCTGAACCTGAACGCCTCGACCTGATCGTCATTGAGATCAGCTCTCGCGAGACTGCGCCGCCCTTGCACCGTGTGAAAAGGAATGAGTAGTCCCAGATCTCGCGGTGTTTGTGGCTGACAGAGGGGGCGGTGTGCAGCTGAGATGTTGTGAGTTTTTTTATATAAATTTATTTATTTAAATAAAAATGGCCGCCGTGGGGAGCGGAGCGGACAAACTGTAAGTCTTTTTTTGTATTTCATCCTCCGTTTAAGTCCCGCAGCAGCCGCCGTGTCCGACCCACCCGAGTCATATTTTATTCTGCGTTTGATGGAAGCGAAGTGTGCAGATTTCCACCTCGGCCCGTCTCCCCCGAGCGGGGTTAGTGGGAATACGTCACCAAATCAGGTTGCACTGATATTTTAGCCTAGCCTTCGACTAACGCACCGCCTGACGCTCCGACTTCAACCCAGTGTCGGTCAGGGCGTCCGGAGGCTGGCGACAGCGAGTCCGGGGCTGAAGCTCCGAACTTTGCGGCGGAGCCTCCAGCTGGTTCCGTTAAGCTAACGGGGTGCTATCTGCTAACATCAGTAACCGGGTTAAGCCCATGCTACTGATAGCACCTTACTAGCATGTTAGCAGGCGGCTGTGTGAGTGAATGTGTGCGTGTTATAGCGCGCGCGCGCGCTCTAGCTGCAGCGTGTGCGTGCGTTTCAGTTCGCTTAGGAGCTCACTTCCTGTTCCGGTAGCAACTGGTTCATCTGCAGCATCACAAAAACAACATAACGGAAAACCACACAATTCATCATTTATACAATAAAATACAGTGCAGTACAGTCAAGGTGAAGCTTTTTTTGGCCAAATTACTTGAAATGCTCCCCACATACTGATGGCAACCCATAAAGTAAATGTTTTTTCAAGAAATAAATTATTTTAATTGCCCCTAAAATGTACAATCCTAGAAAAAAATCATCCAATCACAGTGAACGTCCCATTTTTAATAATTGGATCCTAATCCATCCATCAAACTGCACAAATTGCACATTCTTTGCTTACAACTGCTGATCAGGAAGGGAAGACAGAGCCGGGCTGCTTAGTGTAACGAGTCAAATGTTCTGTTTGCTTTATTCATTTATGGAGTTGTTTTGAATAAATTACTTTATTGTGACTGTAGGTGAGACAGTAAAATTAAATTATGAGTACATCTCCAATGAGGTGCTAGCGTAATCATACACACATGTATACGAGTAAACATCAGTATAAGAAATCATGAAATACTAGGCATATGCAAAAATTGGAAGTCAGTTTGACAATTGAATCACACTGCAGAAACGAGGTAGTAAAATGTTAATTAATGTTTGTTAAGGCAAGGCTGCCAACTTTAGCAAAAATCAATGAGATTTTTTTGTGTGAGGTGGTGCATGAACCATGGGGGTCATTTTGTAGTGTATAGTTACTTCAACATTCAGAAGGTCTTGTCCCTTACATTGCTTTAGGCTGTGCTGCATGTGAAAGAAGATTTTCACATTTAAATATAAAAAAACAAGTACAGATCTTTCCTCGCCTTTCATCTCTAATGCACATCATGCTGTCCCAGTTTACCATGGGGACCTTTGACCGAAATCCAGCTGTTGAGTTGTGGATGAAAACAGCTAATCGCACATCTGCATCCTCTGTTGTGTGTGAAATGGAGGACAGTCAGGATACTGAGGACGATGATGACGATGATGATGACATTCTGTAGAAATAAAAGCTGCAGTGCTTTGAAATAGCAGTTCTGTTGAGTGCTTAAAATCTGTTATTTTATTTGGTTTATGTTATAAAAAAAAGTAGATGTTTGCACATTTAATTTGTCATGTTATTAGAGAATTACAAGGTTTTTAAGATAAGACATTTAAAATTGTGAGGGCCAAGCAACAACCCTAGGTTCTCCCCTGAGAACCAGACCAAAAATATTACGTGTACATTTCAGTGTTTTGGGGGAGTAAGGGACAAGGTGGGTGTAGAAAGATGGTAAAAACACAGCTAAAAACCCTGTAATTAGCAGCAGACATGGTACATATGAAGGTGAAAGTGCATCACATGATCAAATATGAATATTCCATGTAAATACAAAAATAAAAAATGGGACAAAACTATATATGTATATAAATTTAAAAAATATAATAAAACAAAAAACATAAAAATAAGAAGGAACATCTGTAAAAATCATGCAGTCCAATATGGCAGCATGATGATGTCATAAAATGCAAATTTGCTCCATCACAAACTTTGGGTCATACTGAAGATTTTTCTTATTTACAGTTTGCCTTTATCTCGAACCGTTTTCAAGCTACAACCTTTTGAAATGGCCATGTCAAAATTGAATGTTGTATTGAAAAAACTCTGGCGCCTAAAGGGTTAAGGCATCCAATTAAAGTTGCAAAGCAGACTGAGGCTTGTCAGCACCACAGAGCGAACAGCCAACCTTAATATTTTCCTCTTTGGCTGACAAACACCCAAAATAGTAATTGTATTTCCAGCTAGAAAATGCACGTCTCTCTCTGTCGCTGGCTGTTTATAACACATGAGCTGCCCACATGCTGAAGACGTGACTTGTCGCTCCCGCAACGCCGCTCACCGGCACACAACAGGAAAGAGAACATATCTGTTTATTAAGGAAATTGACTAAAGTTGGAGTGCACAGTGACTTTAACCTGATTACTGGTTTGGAAATGGTGGAGCAGAGCTGGAACAAGTTTCCTAGTTATATACATTTTCACCCTGATATACATGTTTTGGTTTGTCAGTAAAAATAATGTCATTAATCTGCTGCAATTGTTGGAGACAACAAGCACTTTGCTGTCATTGTGTAGTTTATATTCCCACAATATCCTCTGTTTTCCAAAGGGAGAAGAGCCAAGCAAGTGATGAGGAACAAGTCAACCCCAGGCCCCCCACCAGAGAAAGAGACAGGTCTCACAGTAAGAGCAAGAAGGTCCGCCGGGAGCGTCACCATGCCGACCAGGGAGTTGAGACCACAACCACGCCTTCAGTTGCACGAGGGCACTCTCAGACAAGGAATGAGCCTCAGAGTCAGGTACAGAACAGGTGAACCCTTAGACTCCATTTGATCCTTCGCCAAACAACACAACATAATCCAAGATGATATAAACATTTTCAGAATTTTCTCTTCACTTCATCCTTGAAGGTGTTGGAACCAGAGGCGGGCCCCTCAGAGCCAGGGTCAGAGTTGGCTGCTGGCAGTGAGTCTGCAGGATCTCTCAGGCAGAGACGTTCCATCATTCGGGACCGGGGGCCAATGTATGAGGACCCTTCACTGCCCGAAGGCTGGACACGTAAACTCAAACAAAGAAAGTCTGGACGCTCTGCTGGAAAGTTTGACGTTTACCTAATCAAGTAAGCCAAACTCACCTTGGTGATGTTGCAGTGAAGTAAAGGTACAGATGAATAATGTTAATGTTTGGTTGTTTCCATGCTGTAAAGCTCAGAGGGGAAGGCTTTTCGTTCCAAGGTGGAACTTATTGCCTACTTTGAGAAGATTGGTGACACAACTACTGACCCCAACGATTTTGACTTTACTGTCACTGGACGTGGAAGCCCTTCCCGTCGTGAGAAGCGTCCCTTCAAGAAACCAAAGGTGGTGAAGCCATCAGGGCGAGGTCGTGGGCGGCCTAAAGGTACTCATTGATGTGAAAGTTAATCTGGTGACAGTTTACCCAAGTCTCTGCAGTCGTATGTTCATCCTTTCTGTTTGTGTAGGCAGTGGAAAGATGCGACAGGCCACTGAGGGTGTAGCCATGAAACGAGTTGTTGAAAAGACTCCAGGAAAACTTCTGGTTAAAATGCCCATTGGGAAGGCAGAGTCATCTGCTGGCACCTCATCAAAGGTATCTGTTTTTCATTCATTTATCTTTACACATAATTGGTTTACAGCCCAAGATGTTCTTGACAACTCTGGGTCGGGAGAGAGGTCCTGCCTCAAGTGGAGGAGTTTAAGTATCTTGGGGTCTTGTTCACAAGGGAGGGAAGAAGGTAGCGAGAGATCGACAGGTGGATTGGAGCTGCAGACGCTGAACCGGTCTGTCGTGGTGAAGAGGGAGCTGAGCCAGAAGGCAAGGCTCTCCATTTACCGGTTGAACTATGTCCCAACCCTCACCTATGGTCATGAACTTTGGGTAATGACCGAAAGAACAAGATCGCGGATACAAGCGGCCGAAATGAGTTTCCTCCAGAGGGTGGCCGGGCTCACCCATAGAGATAGGGTGAGGAGCTAGGAGGGAGGGACTTGGAGTAGAGCCGCTGCTACTCAGCATTGAGAGGAGCCAGCTGAGGTGGTTCGGGCATCTGGTCAGGATGCTGCTCAGACGCCTTCCTGGGGTGGTGTTTCGGGCACGTCCTGCCGGCAGGAGGCCCCCGGGTTGACCAAGAACACGCTGGAGCAAGTACTTCTTCAATTTTGACTGGGAACGCCTTGGGATCATGCCGGAGGAGCTGGTGGAGGTGGCAGGGGTAGAGGGCTGTCTGGGATGCCCTACACTTATCTGCAACCCAACCTCGTATAAGTGGAGGGAAACAAAATAATGAACGAAGGTATAGAATATAAATATAAAAAAGGTGAAAACAAATTCATACAACCTCAAACCTTATTTAAAATGAAGAAAAGCACTAAAAGTTGAGCCCCCTGGTCAATCAGTGACTGACATTCTCTGATGCCACGTTTTTGACCCAACTCGGCTCTGAGATGCTTGGAACCACTTTGAAGCAGGCACTAAAAAAAGAGGTTGGAACCTGGTACCTGATACTAGTGGAAACTAGGGATGGGACGATAACTTAAACTAACGATACGATGCACCTCGATATGTCATAGTCACAAAATGATACGTCACAATACAATATCAAAAAGGAAAAAATATTACTGTATAATAACAACTTGTTTATTTTTGTTTTCGTTGCACACAGGGAAACACATGGCCTAACAGGCCAAACACAAACAAGAACACTCCCTTAGTGCTGCTCTAACCCTAGGTTAAGTTATCTCAGGACTGGTTCTTCTTCAAAAAAACTAACATATCAACATGTTCTGGTGTAATCAGTGATCTTTGAGCAGAAACAATGTCTCCTGCCTGCAGTGTTGTTGTTGCAACAGGCGCTGTGACTTGACGACGTCACGACGCACTGCACCGTTCCCCGGATTCTTTTTTTTTTTTTCATTTAGTTTTACCCTGCTTAATCAGCAGATGGTGCAGTCAGCCTGCCACCATAAGCCCTTTTTATAAGACACACCATGCTGGCAAATCAGTGTAATATTACGGAATTTTGCGGCATTCGTGCCGCCACGCTTGATAGTAATATTGCTGTAATATTGCGGCTTCGCCGGTCTTATAAATGCACATTAACTTAACAGAGGGAGGTGTCATGACCACGTGATGAATTAATGCCGAGCTCCGGCCGGGAACTATAAAATGAAAATGAAACTAAACACGGCCACAAGTTTCGTTTTCGAACCAGCTGAGATGATAAACTGGAGCGATGCGGAGCTCCGGGAGCGTCTCTCTGTTAGATCTGCAGCTCAGATGATCTGACTGTTCACAGTGATGGTGGAGGACACACCTGTAGAGAAATGTGGAAAAATTTGATCGCAATAAAAAGCAAGTTATGTCCAAGATAAACGGAAGTCCGTGACAGCTCAGAGACCGCCCCCATACCTCCTTTATGCCACCATCGCGTAATCTTTTATAAAACGGACATGATTGCGCAACATTACCGCCACGGTCTGAGCTCTTATAAACGACCTAACGCTCCCAGATGCCTCATAGGCGTTGCGGCAAATTGGCGGCATTGTTTTATAAAAAAGGCTTTAGACTGTATGCCTGCCATACACAAATCATGCAGCAGTGCCATCTAGTCTTTCTTTCGCGATCCATTTTTTTTAACTCGATGCATTTTGTCACGTTTTGTATTGCGAGATTTTGCCAAACGATATTTCGTCCCATCCCTAGTGGAAACCCCTTTGAACCAGGCCGAATTGAGTTGAGCACCGCTAAGTAGGTACTGGTTTAAAAGGCCCATAATACACCTGTCCATAGAGGCAGTCTTTGTATCCAAATCCCAAAACTCTGCACCACGGCCAAGACCAAAGAGCCTTTCAAGGATGTCAGGGACAATTTTGTGGACCTACACAATGCTGAAATCGGCTGCATCTCCAAGCAGCTGGCTGAGATGGTGACAACAGCTGGTGCAATTATTCACAAAAGGAAGAACCTTAAAATAACTGCAAGACAGATGGGACCATAGTCACCAAGAAAACAACTGGTTACACACTACGCCGTGAATGACTGAAATCCTGCAGCATCCCCAAGTCCCCTTGCTCAAGAAAGCACATTTGAATTTTGTCAGATGAGACCAAAATCCATCTCTTTGGTATCAACTCAACTCACCATGTTTTTGGAGGAGGAGAAATGTTGCCTGTGACTCCAAGAACACCGTTCCTACCTTCAAACATGGAGTTGGAAACATGATGATTTGGTTTTTCTGCAAAGGGGACAGGACAGCTGTACCACATGCATGGGAGGATAGATGGGGCCATGCACCATCAAATCTTGGGTAACAACCTCCTTCCATCAGCCAGGGTATTGAAAATGGGTCATGGGTCGGTAATCCAGCATTACAGTCATCAAAAACACACGGCCAAGGCAACAAAGGATTAGCTCAAGAAGAAGCATATTAAGGTCTTGGAGTGGCCTAGTCCGTGTCTGGACCTTAATCCCATAGAAAGTTTTTGGAGGGAGCTGAAGGTTCCAGTTACCAAACATCAGCCACCAAACATTAATAACTTAGAGAGGATCTGCAAATAGAAGTTGGCCAATATCCCCGATGTTCAAAACTTGTGGCCACCTACAAGACATGTTTGACCTCTGTGACTGCCAACTAAAGTTTGGCCAGCAAGTACTAAAGTGTGGTTTGCAAAGGGATGCCGTTGATTTAAAACTTTTGAAATGCATTATTCTGGATTATTATATTATTGTTCTGTCTCACTGTTTAAATGATCCAGCCATTGAAATTATAGCGCTATAGAGTTAGTGGTCAAACTTACAAAATTGGCAGGGGTTCAAATATCTTCTCACTAATTGTAGTCCTGTCAAACAGTTGCAAAGAGGCATAATCAATCGAGACTTTATTCATGTAGCACATTTCATGCGTGGCACTGCAATGTGCTTCACAACAAATCAATACGCATGAATAAGCTATAGAAAAATACAATAAAAATGTGTAAACATCAATATAAATTAAAACCACATGCACACATGATCAGGTTAGCTCAATAGCCGAGTCAGGTTTCTGTGACCACAAGTACGCAACTATCTGTGATCCTGTGATCTGTTGCATCCTACAGCCTCAGTTTATTCAGCTTGTTGACAAGAGATCTGGCATTGGAAAGAAAACGGCTCAGATGATAGTGGTTTGTAAGGATGCCTCCTTAGCCTAGCTAGTGCACTTGCCCTGCAACCATGGGGAGCCGGGTGTCCTGGTTATGTCCACCGTAATGCTGTGTGAATGAAGGACTTCTGCCGTAACATTCCACTCTCGGCAGATTTCCATCTTAAGGGGGTCGTGTTGGCTGTAGTGTTTGTTTGCTCAACAGAGTGTAGGACAAACTAAAGTCAACACACATAAACATATCCACAATGCAAGACACTGTATGGGAGAAATTTGACCTGCAGCAACTGTGTGCATGGCCTTTTTTACTTTAAGCATGTCCTGTTAGAAACTACAAAGCAAAATGCCCAAACCTGCTGAGGTGGTCTGGGCATTTGTTCAGAATGGCTCTATTTAAGGCATGGTCTTCTGGCAGGAGGCCCCTAGGTTCACCCATGACACTCTGGAGGGATTGTATCTCTAGTCCGGCAAGAGAATACCTTGGGGTCCTACTAGTGGAGCTGGTGCAGGTTGCTGGGGAGAGGGCGGTTTGGGCCTCTCTGTCGGGGCTGCTACCCCTGTGATCTTTAAATGAAAATGATAAACAAAGAAATAAAAGTTGTGAACATTTATTTATTATTTTTAATTTAACCTTTATTTAACCAGATGAGTCGATTGAAAACTCATTCTCATTTACAACGACGATCTGGCCAAGAGGCAGCAGCAACAGACACGTAGTTAGCTTTACACAAACAGATAAGATAAAAAACAGATAAGATAAAAAAATGCAGATAAAGATAACATAAAACAGCTAGACATAAAAACAAAGGACTGTTCTCATATATAATATGTACAAGCCATCAAAACAGACTTAAAACAATCTTTAAGTACTCAGAAGCACGCACATTGATCAGATAACAGGTGACAAAAGGCAGCAGCCATGGTATAGTCCAACTCTCTCTGGAAACAGGTCTAATTTACTGTTGGCACAGAAGACTGGCTTCTCTCTCCGTTGGTAAAGAGACTGAATGGTCCCTAACAAAGAACCATCCATCCCATAATCTCTGAGTGAACTCCTACAGCTCATGCCCTCAAGACATGTTTTGTAACAGTGAATCAGCAGCGTTTGTATTTGGTTTATCATAAATGTGTCAGTTCACCATAAAAGGCCAGTGCACCTGTATACTAGTATTCTGGTCATTCATAAGTTCTGGTCCAGACTTCAGACACTAAACCCAAGGCAGCAGCTAATTCCCTGGTCTGTACGCTCAATTTTGACAAAGAAGCATTGTCTCAAATATGGTTGTAATAAAACTCATCCCAGCCATGACTGAACATCAGATTGCATGCACTGGAGAATACTTTATCTAGTTCACTGTGATATTTGAAATTTGTGATTGTTGATCCAGTAACAAAACTGATGCTAATGCATCTTAACAATGTGGTATTTCCCATACAGGTGGGGTCTTCTATCACTGTGTCCAAGTCGCGTCCAGGCAGAAAAAGGAAATCAGAACAGGAACTTCCACCTCCACCTCAAGCTGCCCCCAAGAAAAGAGGAAGGAAACCAACAATAGTATCAGAAACATCATCAGTTGCTACAGCCTCCACCTCCACTGCAGCCACCTCTGGTAGCTTAACAGCTGGCAGCTACACTGCAGCTGCCATCTTGGCTGCTGAAGCTAAACGGAAAGCAGCCAAAGAGTCTTCCACTAGACCTGTTGTTCAGGAAACAGCCTTGCCAATCAAAAAACGTAAAACAAGAGAGACAGTGGAAGAGATGGAGAGCCCTCAGACTCCAACTGTTACGACAGAGACTGGAAAGAAGACCACCACAGAGGAAGAGGGAAGTAGAGCAGAAGGGGCTTCTTGCTCTGATCCTCAGTCCGTGCCCACTGAGCAAACCCAATTACAAAAGCCACCATCTTCTTCGGATACCAGCCAATCACATGGACATAAAATTCATAAAGGTCGTAAGCACAAGGAGAAAACAGAATCTGGAGATGGAGGAGGCCGAGGAGATGAGCTAGGGGAAGACGAAGGTGGGGGTGGAAGGAGTAGTTGTAGCATTAGTAGCATTAGCCCAACAAAAAGCCACAAAAAGAAAGAACGTCCACTTCATAAACACCATCACCACCACCACCACCACCATCATCATCATCGCCACCAAAAGTCATCTGTTTCTATATTAGATGAGCAGCCATCTCCTAATCCTCCTGTATATGGACTCCTAGAATCTTCCAGCCAATCCAGGCTTGAAATCGAGCCCCAGAGTATGCCTCAGCTCATTCCTCAACAGCAAGTTCTCCTCAAGACACAGGCAAAGTCTGCACCTCAGTCTCTGCCTGAACCTCATCATCTTGTCTCTAAACCACACCACCAAGCTCAGTCTTGTCCTCAGACCAAGCTCCCTAGTTCATCACAAGCCCACATTCAAGAGCCTGTACTTCAGATTGCTCCAACCAGACACATATCACCTCAGATCGCAAAGCCCCCAACACAAACCCATAGTCAGTCTCAGTTTACCAACCAGAAGTCCCAGACACAGCCTGTCCAGTCTGCAGTCCATCACGAAACTCAGTCTGTGAATGTTCCACCTTACTCTCCACCCTTCTTGCACATTCATTCACCCAATACAGGGCATCCACATTTACAAACCCAGTCCCCTACAGCACCGCAGCCTCAGATCCTACCTAAAACCCAGTCACAACCCCAAACCCAACTCAAACAACAGTCCCAGCCCCTGTTGTCAGTACAGTCACAACTCCAGCCTCAGACAAGGACCCCAACACAAGCTCTGACTCAAGCCCAGACCAGAACTCCAACACAAACTCAACCGCCGACCAGAACTCCAACACAAACTCAGACTCAACCTCAGACCAGAACTCCAACACAAACTCAGACTCAACCACAGACCAGAACTCCAACACAAACGCAAGCCCCAACCAGAACTCCAACACAAAGTTACACTCAGCCCCAGATCAGAACTCCAACACAAACTCAGACTCAACCACAGACCAGAACTCCAACACAAACGCAACCCCCAATCAGAACTCCAACACAAAGTTACACTCAGCCCCAGACCAGAACTCCAACACAAACTCAATCTCAACCCCCAACCAGAACGCCAACACAAACTCAATCTCAACCCCCAACCAGAACGCCAACACAAATTTACACTCAACCCCAGACCAGAACTCCAACACAAACTCAATCTCAACCCCAGACCAGAACTCCAACACAAACTCAATCTCAACCCCAGACCAGAACTCCAACACAAACTCAATCTCAACCCCAGACCAGAACTCCAACACAAACTCAATCTCAACCCCAGACCAGAACTCCAACACAGACTCAGACTCACTTGCCACAAACAAGGGATCCATTGCAATACCAACTTCAGACTCAATACAGAGCCCAACCCAGACAATCTCTGTCCCAGTCTAGGCCACATGTGTCCCAGTCCCAAGCACAACCCCACTTTCAACAGATTCAATCTCAGCCCCATTCACAGCTTACCAGACTGGAAATGCAGAGTCTCTCATCCCACCGATCATCATCCAGTCTGACACAAACAAACCTCCTTCCTTCTCTGCAGATCCAGAATGAACAGCCCCAGGACTTGAGCACCACACGGCCTAGCAGAGAAAGCCAGCTCTCAAGCAGAGAGGCCAGCACGGAGAGTGTCAGAACAGAGGGCATAAGGGAGCTGGGCACAGCATCAGAGAGTAGAGAGGTTTTAGGAGGGGACAGAGGGTCCAACAGTACCATGAGACCTCACAGCTCTGTTCCTTCTGGGCCACCAGGAGTAGCAGGATCTGGTATTGTGCCTGCAGCAGATGGCAGGGCTAGGTTGCGGGCAGAGCCAGAGGCAGTAGGTGAGGGCAGGGAGCTTAGAGACATTGTCCCCCAGTCCACCGTCCCCTGTCCCAGCTGCGAAGAGACGGTAGAGTCACGAACAGCCGTCAGCGAAAGGGTCAGCTGATTAGTTGGACAGAAAAGTCCAGCTGATTGGTAAGCAAAGGCAAAGACCAGCTGATTGGTAGCTTGACAGAGTGAGACAGCACCAGGTGGAAGGGGATTGTGGTCCAGCTGTTACTGAGGTCTAAGGACTGCTGCAACTTCTGCTCTGTCTGATGCTGATTGGAGACTGTAATCTCTGGATGCAAGGACCAGCCTGGTGCCGAAGGACAGATGGGATGGGGACAACAAATAATGTCTTTTTTTAAGGAAAAAGAACTGAAAAGGAAAAACCAACAAGGTGTGTGTACATAATCAAAAGGCAGCTGTTGCGTCCTGTTAGTCTCCGGATTGGGGGTTGGGGGGTCCTAGTCTGGAGTTTAACATGTTATTGAAACATTTCTTCCGAAGTATAATCTGTTTTTATGAAGTAGTTTATTTGTTTGGTCTTTGTTATATAGCTTTAAACTTTAAAATTAATGTCAGTCCCCGACTTAAAATGCCTCCGGTTGACTGACAATCCCTTCCTGAAACTGGTCCTGGACTTATAGACTCAGAAGTTTGCACCTTAACCTAGTCGCCTAGGATTCTTACTTTTGCTTTTCCTGCATTTTTAAACCTCCAATAAGCAAAGAATAGTTGAGTTCTCTCGTTCCCCCTTTTCTTGTCTCTCTGCCTTGGATCTGTAGCAGGGACTCCTCTAGTCCACCTTCAGACCCAGTGACTCTAGAAGTCATACTCAAGTTGCGACTCCATTTAATCCTGAGTCTACATACAGTCTGAAGTACTTTTTTGGCTTTTTGTTCCTCCTGATAAAACCAGAACCTGATGAGACAGGTTGATAAGAGAATCTGCTCATTGGTGTTCCAGATGTTTCCAGTGTAGCCAGTTCTTCCAGGATTTCTCCTAACTGGTTTTTATGAATCTGTTTGTTTCTGTCATGGTTTGTTTCTTAAGGAAGCACTTTTACTATCAAACCAAACCCACTTCTATGGTAGCTTTATTTTAGTTATGTATTAATGAATGTGTTGGACTCATTTTATTGTGTCAAATGTCTGGAACAGTTTGCACTCCTTCAGTTTGGACAACCAACTGCCTGCATGTCGCTCAGAGAGCTTGCAGGCCTTCAACAGGAAGCGTTTGTATGCAGAGGCCAACCCACTGGGTTCTACTGCAGGGGTCGGTTCTGGACCAAGATCTGGTTCAGGTGGGCTCGAGCAGGAAGACAAAAGAGAAAACAGTTTGACCTGAGACTGTAGGTTCAGATCTGAAAGTCACAGAGGCAGTAGGGACGTAAGCCTCATGTTCATGTTCATGCTTACCAACTTACTTTAAGTTGTAAAACATGGCCCCTGTATTCTCTGCACTCTTATTAAGTTTTTCTGTGGAGTTCTGTCACTACTAAACCCTACAAAATCTGGTCTAAAAATGTCCAATGACTGGTTTACCACCACCTGAGATGCAGAGATGTGCAGATGAGTCATTCCGAACAAGCAGAGCACTTATTGAGACAACTACAGGGAGCCTTCACCTGAACTTCAGTGAAACTTTTGTGTCTGAGATGTTTCACATAATGATAAATTGCTGCTCCATTCAAAGGCCATTTATTGAGTTAATTATATATCATAAAAAACGGTTTGGTGAACAACTAAATCTGGAGCGTTGTTCGTGATGTAGGCAGAGGAAGACAGCAGACGGTGTTAGGCTATAGCACACAGCGGACTATACGTCAGGTAGATGTTTGTAGATGGTTTCTGCTCCAGTTTGGTCTGGACATTATGGACACTCAAGGACCTCTGTTTACTTTTAGGAAATACCCAATATTTTGAGCTTCGGTGAGGTTTGTACAAGTTAGGCGGCAGAACTTCAAATTAAAGAGTATCAGCAAGCTATATTGGGTTGTCTGCTTTAGGCACAATGATTACAACTAAAGTGACCTTTGTGAGCGGAAAATGGGTTTCAGGATTAAGGACCTGGTCAGGCTGGGTAAATAATTTCTCTCTAGAATGTCAGAATAAGGTCTCTGTTGGCTCAAAAGTATGTCTGTGAGTTAGGGTTAACCAAGCCCTAACTAGGGTTAGGGTTAACCAAGCCCTAACCCTGGTAAAACTGCATGTAGAAAGCCATGGTGAAGTGAACGAAGTCCTCTTTATATGCAGTGTTCCCGAAAAACTTTGAGCTATGCCTGCCAAACTGGCAGATGTGGGAGTGTCTCAAGCAGGGCATTTTTGAACCACGTAGGGCAATGTCCTTGCGTGCTGCAGATTTGTATGGGTTTACCAGTGGGTATTGTAGTGACCTATGACATTTACATATTATATATATTGCAACAAATATCGGTTTGAATAATTTAAGAAAAAAAAACAATGTGATTTTCTGCAAAATGCAAAACATTTCGCCTCCGTCGGTGCGCCCCAGGGTAGCTGTAGCTACATTTTCAATAGAGACCATGGTTTTTCTAGCCTGGCAAGCCATCCTATATATGTGAATATAAACTCTGCAAAGCAAGAATTTGGTCTAGCTCACTAGGCTATGGTTTTTCAGTAGGGTGACAAGAAACCCACTTAGAGGCATCGAAACCTGCTTTTATAATTAGATCTCAATCGTACTCATCTCTGCTCAGATCGGTTTAAAATGGAAGTTAAGGAGCAAAATATTTGATCAAAGGTGTGATACAAGTTTAGTGTCAGAAGAAATCTACATAAAAACGTAAACAGAACAAAACATTTAGAAGCTGAACGGAGTGGCTCTGCTTTCAGAAATATGTCAGGTGATGAGAACAAGAACGGGGCTATCTGAACGCCCTCCGTGACTCCCTGATCTGGACCTTTCAGCCTCTGTTTTCCTTTTGAGTAGCTGAAATGTGTGCACCTGGCACCACACCTGAAAGTGTGGTTGTGAACTAACACAGGTGATGAGGCCTCTTTGTACGCAGCACCACCGGCTCAGAGTGGTGCACCCTTCAGCTTCATGCCTGGGCAGCAATTAAAGGATCCTCTGTGACCAAACTCACTCTACAGAACTCAACCCGGCACCATCTACAGTAACCAGCCACCACGTTGCATGTTCCAGAGTTTAGTGCCTATAATATTGTGCGTCTTGCCAGAAGCCACCATGTCAGCCAAGCCATGTTGTGTTTCTAGACTTAGTGATGTGTGTGGTGACTTCATAGTTGCTAATATTAAGGATGAATATTCTGCTTTTACTCTGGTTGGAATTCAGTGAAACTCCAAAATACAGTGTCGCTGTAGACAAACTTGTTTTTAACATTTTCTTATTTTTCTTTCTAACTAAAAGCATTGTTGTCCCCTGATTTGTCGTCTGGCTGTTTGCACTCATCTTCTACACGTTTATAGGATGAAGAGAAGCTGCTTTCCTTCACTGCTGCTGCAGCGTCTGTAGGGGTTCACTAGCTAAAAGGCTATATAAAATTCACAGTGGAATAAAGTACAAACTAAAGTGTTGTACTTTTTTGCCTCAAAAGAAGATTATATAAACGAGCTGACGATTTCCCCTGGGGGTGATGGGGAGGAACCTTGATCTGAAACCAAGTCGTGTTCTGGTTTACCACCACCAAAAGGGATGAGCTAGGATAACTCATCATGTCCTACAGAAGTCTAAGCCCATAGCAGCATAACCAAAAGTGTAATATTTTGTTGGTGAATTGGGTGATTAGAAGCATAATTTACCACTTATCCGGAAGTTCATGTCTAACCGTCCGTCCGTGACTTTATTCCAAACTACAAGCTGATAATGGATGTGGTGATGAGTGAGGAAAAACACATGTGTTCAATTCTTTCTCTTTCTGCCTTTCCCTTCAGATGTCTTGTCAATAGACCTCATTTCCATAACGTTCTGCCCCATTTCAGTAGAAATCATGACTGGGCCAATACTGAAAAGGTGGGTGAGGGAACATGTCTCTCCACCCCCACCACAAAGACAAATAAATTACGTCCATGCATATAGGCAGCTCTATTTACTGTATGCTGTTGCTACATAAATAAATAAATGATCACAAGAGAAGACCCAACTCCACAAATCTGTTCCTGAATAACAGCAAGTTTAGGTTTTGGATTTCAAAATAACTGGATAAAAAAAAGTCCGAACAATGGCTAAATCATACTCTGTATCTAGTCTACACAATGCCTAGATCCCAAAAATGAATGTATGTCTGCTAGAAGAACAGGATCCCTGTCCATTCTTCCTGAAGAATTGGCAGAAATCTTTGCCTAATGGAGAGTCAGATCTATGAGTACAACCAAGATGCTAACGGTTAGCCGCTAGCTGATTTGTCACAAAGTTTGTTGGGTGACCATCAGGGACGGACTGGGACAATTCAGGCTAGGAACCTGCTATCATCTCAGCTGCCTCTGTGTTGGAGTGGTCTGTGTGTGTTAGCGTCTCAACCCTCCAACCGTGGGCGGTTGAGTGGGACATGTTGGCGTGGGTCTGCAGTCTCTGGGTCTGCAGCTGTGTACTATTGTGGAATTCACAATAGAAAACAAGCATTCTATTTCCCGGTAGAAAAAATGACTCACAAAAATAACTTATATTTCATTAAAAAAATGAGATCTCAATAGTGATATTTTATCATATATTGTTGCTCTAGAAGGTGTAAAATAGCATGATACAGGTCCTTTAAATCACCATGTTACCATCTCATTGGCTACACTGCACTTTCCCGTTTCCAAACTGCTTACGCCAGGGTCAGCGTTTGCCTACAGTTGCGTACATTTTCCTGTCAATTTTTTCTTTATAAATCACAAAGTGCGTAAAAAATGACGCAATTTTCAGATGCTTTTTTCTGCATAAGCCAGCTTTATAAGTGATGCCCCCTGCTCTGTAGACCCAGTCCCTCTGAGATTATGATCTAATAAATAATATTTATTAAATGATGATTAAATCTGATATAAAAAGTTCAACAGAATAAATCAAATCTGCTCCAGCTGGGTATGACCACACCCTCTCCTGACCACGTGCTGAAGGACCAGGTGAAAACACCTCTTTTTGATTGGCCGAGCGCTCTGACTTACAGGCAGGTATGGAGCTGCTGCTTCTGAGCAGCTTGATGACCCTCGTCGGACCGTCCACCGGTACCGGACCTTCATTAGACTCTGAGCGCGGTCGGATAGTTCTGCAGCGCGTGCACAGCCTGGCCGCGAACCCGCGATACGGAGACTGCTGGACTCGAGCTCTAGAGGACTTGGACACGCGCTGCAAGGACATGACGTCTGATAACCAAAGCCGCATGGCGCTGCGCTTCACCCGCTGTCACCTGAACAGGTAAGACCAGAAGCAGATCAACCGCACTGGTGGGCTCTGCTTGTTCTGGTTCTGTTGTGGGCGGGATGAAGCTGAAGTTGGTTCCTTTTCTGATTCTGAGATTTTGTGAAGAAGAATTTCACCCATCTTCACTCTTTATTCTGCTGTAATTCTAAAGCTACCACACCTGGACTCTCCACACCTGGACTAGATTCTTTATTTTTATTGTGAGTTTGGATTCTCAGTGTAGGGTTTCAGCCCTATGGTTGATGTTTATAAACGGTACCTTTTAAATCTAAATGGACCCATGAAATAAAATGTGTCTGTGGAGTATAACTATAGATTTATCTTTCAAAAAAGGTCATACAGGAAGTTCAGACATCTATATTCACCATGACTGTTTAGTAATCTGCTCCTAAATCACTTATGAGACTGGACCAGGTGATGGACAGCTTCATTTTTCTTTCTTTGTGAAAGAAAATCAGACTTTAGGAGTTGCGTTTGGGTGTCTGGTGGAAATGCCTGCTGCTAAAGTGAGTTAGACTTTGGTTTACGTGTTTTTTTTTTGTATTAAAGTGAACAGAATAGCAGCTGAAGTAAAAAGTTTAATACAATGAGAACTGATTGAAATCTGAATGTGTGTGTGTGCACACGTCTGCAGCTCAGGAAAGGACTTCCCAGCGTGCCCTGAGGGGTCAGAGGTCAGCAGCTGCACAGCTGGGATGGACGCTTTGACCTTCAACACCTACACCGAGTTCTTCACCCACTCTTACGCCATCTGCCACTTCCTGCAGTCCGAGACCTGGCAACGCCGAGCCGAGAGCACCATACACAGGTGAGACTGATGAGACAGGTGTGTTCCAGACAAGCCCCGCCCCCTCTGTATAAACGGCTGTAGTTTCCACCTGTTTCAGGCTGATGGAGACCTCAGCTGGAGTCACTGAGCAGCTCCACCACACCAAAGAGATGACCCATGAGCTGATAGAAGCCCAGAGTGCTGCCTTACAGGCTCAAAGGGACATCCTGTCCAGTGGGGAGGAGCTAAGAGACACCCTAAGAGACTCCACCCAGGGTAGAATAATATCCTTAGAGTTGGTGCCAGGTGATTGACCTTTGACCTGTCTCCATCCATGTCCTCAGGTCTGCAGTCGGTGTTCTCAGACCTCAGCAGCACCTCCAGGCAGCAGCAGGTGGCGCTGACGGAGCTTTTCAACAGAGTTTCCTTCCTGCAGAGCTTCCTGCTGATGGAGGCTCACAGTCTGAGCTCCTGCTGCTACAACGCTGCCGCCCTCTGCACCTCCTTCCTCCTCACCTCCACCCGACGCTCCTCCAGAGCCAGGTGACCGTACAGGTTGATTCTTGCTGCTCGTTGGGTTTTAATTAACCTAATTAATTAGAGAATTAGTCAGTTGATTGATTTATCTTGTGTAGAATGGACTCAGGGTTCTACTGGTGTCAGCTGATTCTGTCTCCTCTACTGAGACATGTCTCACTCTAGAACCTGATGTCTCACCTGAGCAAAGCCCCACTAGCACACCTGCTTTTCCGTCAGCCAATCAGAGCGTGGGCAAAAGTGAAACATGTTGAGGATCAGAGGTGCTGAGAGGATGATTCTGGGATGTTCAGGAGGAGGTGGGTGTCATGTGACCTAACGGAGCTGTCTGATTGGTGTGTTCTAGGTTGGTGCTGCTGGCGTTGGTGTGTCTGAACTTCTACCTGGAGAGGAAGATTTACCAGATGGTGATGAGCTCAGGTCATCCAGAACATCTGCACATGGTGAGTGCTCTCACCTGGAGCTCACGTGGTCAGGTGAGCTGTTTCCTCAGACGCGGCGTGTTCTCCGTTCAGGAACTGGTGTCTGTGTACGTGGGTGTTCTGCGGCGGCTTATGCTGTGTGTCGGAGTGTGTGTCCTGCTGCTGGTGTGTGTCCGCTACCGAGACCCAGTTCAGCAGAGCCTGCAGGTGTTGCAGGAGCTCAGAGAGACGCAGAGGAGGCTGCAGGAGGTGCTACAGTTGGCAGGTGAGTGTCAAAAGTGTCTTGACCCAATAAATCCTGGTGTCCCCCCTTTCCTCCTTTACTGAATTATTCCACTCTCAGCAACGTGGAATTCTGTGGGATGGAAATTCATGGGATAGAGAAGAGAAACAAGTTTCCATTCCAGCTAGTCTGTTCCCAACCTGCTCCTCATCAGAGTGGAGCAGGACACCTGGACACCACATTGGTGTAGCAGCTCCCTCTGGAACCGGAGTGTGGGCAGCAGCTCCATCAGGATCATCCTGCTGATTCTGTCTCGTGGTGGTCCAGGAAACCTCTGGACCCTGGTGAGTCCAGGTAGAACAAAGCAGCTGCTGACTGCATGATTTCTGTCTGCAGAGCATCAAAACGTGCAGCAGCAGACTGAGGACAGTCAGCTTGATGTGAAGGTGAGGACTTGTCGACCAGAACACACCTGTGGGGGAAAGATGGTCACCTGTCATGTTTTCCAGAGGAAGTCGGAGAGCAGAAGAGTGGAGAAGCTGAGTAGGAAGGAGGAGGAGCCTCGTGTGACGGACAGCTCCACCCTGTCTCATGTTGGTCAGTCAGCTGGTTTCACAGGAAGGAGTCTTAAGTTTGACTGACTCACTCGCTCGCCCACTCACTCATCCTGTATATATTCACCTGTATTTATGAAGACTAGAACACAGATGGCCCTGTTCCACCAGTATTTACTAAGAGCAGCTCAGCTCGTCTCTCGAGTCGTTTCCATCAGTAACGCGTCCGTGGTTACCGCCCCCTTTTCAGTAGCTTATTCAGTTTGGCTCCAGGCGTACCGAGCATGGGAAACGGCAGCGTGATTCCTAGTTTTCAGTCCTAAATTACTCCAGGTAGGACTCACCTGGATAAAAGTCACCTGGCTCAGAGGTGATGGACGCTATCACTTATGCTCTATAACACTGGTTCCACGTCTCCATGGTAACAGGCTGTAGCACAGCCTTCAGCATTCACACATTATCAGATAGAGTATATCTGTATTAAACCACTGTTTTAACAGGACACCCCCCACACACACACCTCCGGCTGTTTCTTCATTCAGGTCAGGAAGATGACTTCCTCTTGAAGGCCGTCAGTCATTCTTCCCATGATGCATCAGTGCAGAGCCGACGCAGACGTTCTCGGTACTCGTCCACCTCCCCCCTGGTCTACAGCGTTCTGGTGGAGGAGGAGCAGCATCAGGTTGGTCTGATCTGATTATTGATCAGGAGGGATGGGAGGATCTCCGAGGTCTTTGTAGTCCCATCAGACTGACCAGCAGCTCCTACTGGAGGTATCAGGAGGAGACTCTGGATGGTCCTTGACTTCCTGCTGGGGCTGCTGACCCCCGAGACATTTTTATTCCTATTTAACAAAAGTTTTTACATTTTCAGGATAGTTTTAGTTTGTGTGAGAACTGTCTCTGAGGTGTTTCAGGTGTGAAACCTGTCTGGACTCTGTCTCCTTCTGTTGCAGCATCGTTACAGCCTGAGGCGCCGACACTCAGATGCTCTCTGAGCTTCGTCTCCTGTTCAAATCAGCTGATTTTATTTCTTGTAACAGTTGCTTCTGTTTTAATATCAATCAATAAAAATGATTTTGTGAACCTACGTTTCTGCTCACTGCTGCCCTCTAAAGCTCTGCTTCTGCCGCGCCTCCTACAGGTTTTTCTGCTCCCACACCTGGGTCATACAACAGAACCAAAGACTGTGTATATAAGAACAGAACCAGAACTTTGGGACTGAAGTCCCACTCAGAGGTCTGATTCTGTCTATAAATCACTTTATAAACCTGCAGCCATTTTGATTCGTTTTCTGCACTGATTCCAAAGGGTCTCAGGTGCTGGTGTCTGTCTCTACCTCCACCAGGTGAGAGGCGGAGGACACCTGGACATGTCTCCAGGACACCCCACCCCACCCACGGGACAATTTAGTCTGTAATCAGCCCGACTTGCATGTTTGTGGTCTGCGGGAGGAAACCCACTCATCACCTGTACAGGTTTTGCATCACCCGTTCCTTAATTTGTTGTCATGGAAACCGAACAGGAAGCGAGTGCGTGCATCCACGCCCCCTCCAGCTCTGCCGCCGCACGCGCACAGGGAGAACCAGCCTGCGCTCATCGACCGTCTGAAGCGGCAGCCTGTCGGTCTGCTATCGGTCCGGACCGCCCGAACCGGCCAGTGCGCGCGTGTGTGACCCGGTTAGTTCTGCTGCTGTGGACCGGGGGCGCGCTCTTCCCCCGCAACAACGTCTCTTTAATGACCGGATTTGTGTTTTGCTGCGCGATGTACATGGACCGAAGCAGCGCGACCAGGGGTGAGTCCAAACTGCGTCTGCACCTCGCGCTCACACACGCATGCACGCGCCTACACCTGCGCGCACACATCTGCAGCGTTTTTCTGTCCTATGTGAATGGTTTCTGTTGATAAATAAAAATAATCTGCAGAATAATCCGGATGGGGGTTAACGGGGAGACGGGGGAGGAGGGGCGTGCACGCGCACTAACTGACCGACATCTCGCTGCAGGATGCAGCTGCTGCCAGATGTGGATCTGATCCGATTTCAGGCCAAGCCTCAGTCACGTGACCGTTTGCTGATCGAGCGGTTATTGATCCATGATCGATTGTCTGTTTTATTCCATCATCCAATCACAAGGCCCCAACAGCGACCGATCGTGCGCGTGCACACCCGAGCAGCGATGTTGGAAGCTGAAGTTTGTGTTTCCTACGCGCACAGACATTCATGTGATGGATGCGCGCGCGCGCGCGTGTGTGTATGCTGTGAGAAGCAGATACACTGAAGGTGGATCAGAACCGAACCCAAACACCTGAACCTGGGCTGGTTCTAACCCCAACCTTTAAACGATCCACTGCAAGTTTGGATGCTTTGGCCCTTTTTGTTCCCAGTTTCTGTGACAGCAGATCTGACTCCTTATCAGAACCAGCATCTCCTGTTTCTGGAGGTCTGAAGGTGACCTCAGGAGCTTTGTATAGGTCCAGGAATTATCATGGGAAACTGGACTGAACCTCAGGAGCTTGAATACCAAAATCAGTTTCCCAGCCCAAGTCCTGGGAAATGGCTTATTGGACTCTTCTAATCACGTTTTCTTCCTCTTCTTCTGACCCACTTATTCCTCAGTGTGGAGCTGGTGTCCATCTCCATCAGTCAGAGGCGGGGGACACAAGGGCGGACTGGGACAATAAACCCAGGTCAGACTAGTAAGCTGTCAGACCACTGGGAAATGTCCTGGTGCTCCCAGTGTTCACCACTACCTGGACAGGTCTCCAGTCCATCCTAGGGACACACAACCAGTCTCAGACTCACTCAAGTCTCCAGTTAACCTGACATGCTTTTGGTCTGCGAGAAGAAACTGGAGAACCCAGAGAAAACTACATGTCTGAGGAGAACATGCTAATTCCTTGCAGAAAGGCTAGGTGGGATTCAAACCTGCAACCTTCTTGCTGTGAGGCATCAGTGCTACTCACTGTCCATGCAGCCCTCTGCTAGCGTCTAGTAAAGTCTAAAGTCTGCTCTGTGTGACAGCATGAGGTCTGAATGGTCTTCAGGTGAGTTCAGAAGAGAATGAAGAAAAGTTCGACCCATTTAAACATCAGGGTCAGAGGTCACACAGGTAGCATCATGCTTACTAATCCTTACAGCACAGCTAAGGCTACAACACAGCTAAGAATGCTAACAGCAGCTCTGAGATTGGGTCTAAATATCTGAGGTGTCATAAGAACCCAAATTTTTCACAGAAGCCAGATCGGATCAAACCTTTGGGTTCTGCTGCTCTGTGGATTCCGAGTTTAAAGTTATTTGAGACAGAAGATGAAAAACCCGCAGACACTGATGATGTATGGTGTTGCTGTGTCTGTAGATGTGGTTTTCAGTCGCTAATGGGAAGTCTGGACTGCAGTTCAACTAGGAGAACGTTACAAATGAGTAACGGTAAAGTTTATAAAGTAAATCTTTGTACTTCAAATCAAATCTCTTTCATTCTTGATCTAATAAAACATCAAAGTCCGTTTGGGAGAGTAGAATTTTTAGTTGACATTAAAGGTACAATATGTAAGAATTCTACAGTGAAATAATCATAAAACAGTCTAATGTCTCAATCATGCTGGAAGGAAGGTTGCATCATCAGTTTTTCTCCTTTTAAAAAGGCCAGAGGGACGTAGTCTTTGGTTACAATCTGTGATTCTGGAGGGTTGCAGAGTCTGCGCCAGATAATGCCGGAATTTATAATTCAACGCCTGCCGGCAAAATGCAGCAGTTTTTTGTAAAGATCTGAAAACAGGAGCGACCCAGAAGTTATTTCTTGTACCCCTAAGAAGCCACGGCATCGTTTTGTTTTACTCTAATATTGGGTAAAGAAGGCTAGAGGCTAATGTTGAGCTAACATTGAGCTAACGATGCTAACAGTAAATTAGAAATAAATAGTTGGCAGGAGAAAGTCACTCGTTTTGTCTTAAGAAATGGGCTGCAGTAACCAAATTTGACCACAGGATGTCATTCTTACTCCATTCTTATGTAATGCATCTTTACGTGAAGCGTACCATGTGGCGTCTCTCACCTGTCTTTCAGGCCCCGCCTCCTCCTCCAGTCCCAGCTTGCTGAGTAAGACCCTCTCTCTGGAGCCGTCCTGCTCTTCGTGTGGTCATCAGCGGGTCTTAGATACTGACGTTGCTGAGCTGTCCAGCTCTGACCTGGGGTCCGGGTCAGTAGAGGAAGGGGCGGAGCTTGAGTGCTGTGGCTCCGTGATTGACACAGGTCCTCCAGAGCTGCCAGCGACCACGATAACGCCGATAAACAAGATCCGACCGCTGCTGCCGGGGCCCAAACCTCAGGGTGAACATCACCTCATCATGTTTTCTGTTTGGTGGATTTATGAGTCGTTACCAACCTAACATGTGCCCCCACCCTTTGTAGTTCCCCCAAAGCCCCCCCACCTCCAACAGCAGGCGGGAGGGTCACGGCTCCGCCCCCGAGTCCCCGACAAGCCCCTCCCACCTCCACCACCCTGCAGATCTATACCAGCAGATCCATGGGGGGGACGCACCCCTCCGATCCACGCAGACGGCACCTCCTCCCCCACCTGTGTGTTGTCACTTATTGAGAAGTTTGAGCGGTGAGTTCTGATTGGTCAGAGGACGAAGGATAGCATTATTGTGTTTGGTAGTTTTTCATCTGTTGTTTGTTTACAGGGAGCAGATTATTGTGGTCCCTGACATCACCGGTGGGGCCTTGTGTCCCCGCCCACTGGACCCCCCTTCTCCTCGACCGTCATGGCGACCAGCATCGTCCTCAACCACCACTCCTCCACCTGAGGAGGGAGAGGAGAGCACAGGACATGATGACATCACGCATGGTGGTGATGGAGAGGAGGGAGAGGAGGAGTTATGTGAAGATGACGATGATGAGGAAGAAGATGAAGAGCTGGTGGCAGCATGCAGTGACATTCCCCATGAGAAGCGTCTGTCCATTGAATCTGACTACTGCACCTCAGAGAAACACCTGGAAGATGATGCTGTAGCCGTAGAAAAATCAGACCATCAGCAGAGGTTGCTTCTTGACCAATCAGAGCTGCCCTCTGAGCGTCTGTCCCTCCCCTCCTCACAGACAGACGGGAAGTTGGCTAATCGGGACAGTGGCATTGACAGCATCAGCTCACCCTCCCACAGCGAGGAATTCTGTTTTGCCAGCGTGGACGATGGAGTTGTGGTCTATCCCTGTAGCCCCGCCCTCCTGCCCCGCCTCTCCAGCTCATCGTCTTACGCTGGAGAGGGAGGAGATGGGGACGAAGGGGAGATGAGAGGAGACGTAAGAAGAAGGGGGCTGTCTGAGGAGGGAGACAGCGACCTCGACGAGGAGGTGGAGCTGACTCTCGTGCTAACCCCACCTAAGACTGACAGACAGGATTCTGCTGAGGTAAGTCAAGAAAATCCTAATGATCCAACATAAGAAGAATCGTAAGAGTAGTGCCAATCACTGCCCGCCAATTAGAGACGTGACCCAGCATTTAACGCAGACATTTCATTGGTCAGGCAGGTAGTTGAACTGATGTTCATGTTATCTCAGGCCATGGGTTAGTCTCACCGTGGTTTTGGTGCTGCAGGTCCAGCAGTTTGGTGGAGTATCAGAAAGTTCAGGTAAAAGAGATAAAATGATGAGAAACACGACATTTCAGAACCATTTATTCCCGAGCAGGATCACGGGGAGCTGGTAGCTAAAAAACAACAAAAATAAAAGCTGCTTCTACTGCAGCGCACCGCTGCTGTGGTGCGAAGGCTGCACCTACGCTGAGCCCTGACCCTAGACCTACCCGGTGGTGTCTGTGTGTTTGTGTCCAGCTGTCCGTCCATCAGAGAGTTTTCAACATCGCCAATGAGCTGCTTCACACGGAGATCGCCTACGTCTCTAAGCTCCACCTGCTGGATCAGGTGAGTCACGAAGGGCCAATAGCAGTAGAGGAGGAGAAGAGTTCCGCCCCTCCCTAGCTGCAGTACCATCAGCTGGTAGAGATTCAGCACTTGTCCGTTGCCATAGCAACCTCAGATATTTAAAGGTATCGATGCCTGACTCCTCTTCGCCCTCCTCCTCCTGCAGGTCTTCTGTGCCAGACTCATGGAGGAAGCTCAGTCTCGCTCCTTCTTCCCTCCGGATGTCATTCAGGGAATCTTCTCAAACATCTGCTCCATCTATTGCTTCCATCAGCAGTTCCTGTTGCCGGCTCTGCAGAAACGCATGGAGGAGTGGTGAGAATCTGTGCCCGTCACCTCCCCTCATTCTACTCCTCCACAGGAGATGCTTTAACATGGTTCTGATTTTCATGCAGGGACTCAAACCCACGAATTGGTGACATCTTGCAGAAGTTGGCTCCTTTTCTTAAGATGTACGGGGAATATGTGAAAAACTTTGACCGAGCCATGGAGCTGGTAAACACATGGATGGAAAGATCATCTCAGTTTAAAACCATCATCCAGGAGATCCAGGTATGAGCTTCTTGTTCTGTCTTCATGTCGGACCAAGAGCTCACGTGGTGTGTTTGTGTAGAGAGAAGAGCGCTGTGGGAACCTGACGCTGCAGCACCATATGCTGGAGCCAGTTCAGAGGATTCCTCGCTACGAGCTGCTGCTCAAAGACTACCTGAACCGACTGCCAGAGGATGCCCCGGATTACAGAGATGCCCAGAGTAGGAAAACAAACGCACCCAAACAGCGCCATAACCCTAACTCATAACCCCACCCATAGGTCAACCATAACTCCACCCATAGGTCAACCATAACTCCACCCATAGGTTCACCATAACTCCACCCATAGGTCAACCATAACTCCACCCATAGGTCAACCATAACTCCACCCATAGGTCAACCATAACTCCACCCATAGGTCAACCATAACTCCACCCATAGGTCAACCATAACTCTACATTTAGGTCCACCATAACTCCACCCATAGGTCAACCATAACTCTACATTTAGGTCCACCATAACTCCACCCATAGGTCAACCATAACTCCACCCATAGGTCAACCATAACTCCACCCATAGGTCAACCAAAACTCTACATTTAGGTCAACCATAACTCCACCCATAGGTCAACCATAACTCCACCCACTGGTCAACCATAACTCCACCCACTGGTCAACCATAACTCCACCCATAGGTCAACCATAACTCCACCCATAGGTCAACCATAACTCCACCCACTGGTCAACCATAACTCCACCCACTGGTCAACCATAACTCCACCCATAGGTCAACCATAACTCCACCCACTGGTCAACCATAACTCACCTATAGATGAAATTCTGGTGGAGCTCATCTTCTCATCACCAGGCAGCGGCTGCTTGCTCAGATATGTGTTAAGGTTAGGAGGTCACCTACTTTCCCTAAAGATGTTTGTTTCTCTGCAGAGTCTCTGGAGCTGATTGCCACAGCAGCAGAACACTCCAACGCAGCCATAAGGAAAATGGTGAGACTAAGAACCATAGAAACGGTCTACACCACTCTGGGGCTCTTGGCATCCTTTGTAGTCTGATTTTCAGCTCAGCTCACGCGTCTGTGTTTATGATTGAATCACAAATCCAGAAACAGCCTGATTTCTACTATTTTGTTCACCGTAAGCTCCGATCACCATAACTGGACTGAGGTTCGTCTCTCCTTTGTGAGAGTTCTCTGGTTATTCCTGCAGGAGTCTGGATTATTCTGAAGTCCCCACACAACAACACATAAGTGACTCTTTATGACTCAGGAATGTGAGGTTGATTATGTGGTCTGAATGACTGATGGTGTGAGGGACCCAAGGTCGTCTGAGCATCTGAAGATGATCTGAGGGTCTGTTAAATCTTTATGTATCCTGCAGATGCTTTGATCATCATGAATGATAAAAAACTTACAAATAAGGAAGTAAAACTGCAGGTACCCTTGAGAATAACAATAAACTAGCCAGAGGGAAGAACTCCAGTCACAGGTAACCGGGTAGGAGAAGCTCTGAAGAGCTGGGTCTGGCAGCTCGGCAGGTCATTCCACCATCATAGAGCGACACAGGAAGTCAGGATTGACATTAGCGTGGTGTCGGCGCTGCTAGCAGACAGTCCTTAGATAAGCGGAATGGCCGACTTGTGATGTCAGCCTTCATGAGAGGATTCAAGTAGATGGGAGCCTTTCCATCCAGGACTTTGTAGGCTAGTGCTCTCCTAACCTGATCCTCAAGATCCACTATCAGCACACCTGATTTAAATCAGCAGGTAATTAATGATCTTTCATACGTTAAACAATACAAAACAAGATCGAACAACTGAGGCAACAAGATCTTGAAAGGTCAGCTCTTCATCAGACATGACACCCATGTTTCCAAGTAGTGCTCGCTGCAGAACCACAAAGGCGGAGCTACACCAGAAGGTGGAGCTGCACCAGGGTCAACCCCGCCCATTCCTGCTCCTAGTTGGTTTTCGCCAGCCCCGCACCCAAAACGGCACTGTCCAATCACACATCATAGCAACCGTTACTATAGTAGTCGTGTCCCCTTCAGAACCTCCTCATCGAGGTCACATCAACAGCCCCCGCTCCCTGCCTGTGGCTGGGTGGAGGTCCGCCTCCCAGACTATCCAAGACCCTTTATAAGACACACCGTGCCATCAAATCAGCATAATATTACCTCAACCGTGTGTCTTATAAACGCACATTAAGCCTTGGCGCAACAGAGGGTGGTGTCATGATCACGTGATGAATTAATGCCGAGCTCCGGCCGGGAACTATGTTGAAAATGAAAGTAAACACGGCCATAAGTTTAGTTTTTCTAAACAGAATCAGCTGAGATGATAAACTGGAGCGACGCGGAGCTCCAGGAGCTTCTCTCCGTTAGATCTGCAGCTCAGATCATCTGACAGCTCACAGGGATGGTGGAGCACACACCTGTAGCTGACTGGGGAAAAAAACTTAAGGAGCACGGCTTCGATCACAATATAAAGCAAGTTATGTCAAAATACACGGAAGTCCGCGACAGCGTAGAGACGCCCCCATACCTCCTTTATTCCGCCATCGCGTAATCTTTTATAAAACTGACATGATTGCGCAACATTACCGCCACGGTCTGAGCTCTTATAAACGACCTTAGGCTCCCAGATGCCGCCTCGGCGTTGCGTCAAATTGGCGGCAGAAAGAAGAAACACGTTGAAACCCTGACACGAGTCAGTTAAGGGAAATAACGTCTTGAGATATTTAATACATTTTGAGGTTATGTTTTATCCTGAAAACAGACAGTAAAAGAGGCCATGGGACGAGTGCATTGAGACAGTGCTCAGCAGTCAGGGCTGAGTTTGCGTGAATGGGCAGGGCTGACTCTGGTGCAGCTCTGCCTTTGTGGTTCTGCAGCGAGCACCCTCTCCATGTTTCAAGCTCCTTTGATGGAGCAAAAGACAGGAAACCAGTTTGTTTTGCTGTATGGTTGGTTTGGCTTTGAAGACATGATGTTCAGGTTTACAGAGGTTTACTTGGAGGTGATGAGCTTCCATCCATGTTGGTATATCAGACAGACTAGATTCATGCTGACACTGTGGCTGCCAGGCGGTAATGACAGATAGAGCTGGGTATCATCAGCATAGCAGTGGTGGGAGAAGCCGTGTGATGGGATGATCTGGACCTGTGAGGTGGTGTATGCAGGTAAGAGGTCCCAGGGCTTAGTTTTGGGGACCTCCTGTGGTGAAGCAGTGCGCAGTAGAAGTGTGACCAAGGGTTAACCCTAACCCTAACCCAGGATACACTGAATGATCGACCTCTGAGGCAGGATTCAAACCAGGAGAGTGCTGTCCCAGTGCCTGAGAGGATGGACAAAAGGACGGCGTTAAATGCAGCTGATCAGTAGCGCAGGATAAGTACAGAGGACATGGCTTCTTTTAAGTTAGCTAATCTGGTAGAGTGGCCATTTTTGAACCCAGACTGGTTTGGGCCAACAGGTCGATATGTGAGAATAGATGCCAATAGAAATGTGGTTCAAAAGACGTGATGGTCATGATTGGCTTTTTGATTTGTCGTAGAGAGGTCGGCTGACAGTCGTGGACATTTTTGACAGAAGCAGGTTTCTCTAACCTGTAGAAGTTCTCACGTGCAACCAGGTTTACCTGATCAGTGCTTCTGTTTTTGTTTTTCAGGAGAGGATGAGGAAGCTGTTAAAGGTCTACGAGTTGTTGGGAGGAGAAGAAGACATTGTAAATCCAACTAATGAGCTCATCAAAGAAGGACACATCCTGAAACTGTCGAACAAGAATGGCACTACGCAAGACAGATACCTCATCCTGGTACAATACAGCTCTAGTCCAACCCGCTGGTCGTCTCCGTTCTCCCAGCAGAACTAACTCACCTTGTCTCTTTGCAGTTTAATGACAGGCTGCTGTACTGTGTCCCGAAGCTGCGTCTGATTGGTCAGAAGTACGGGGTCCGAGCTCGAATCGATGTGGACGGGATGGAGGTGAGAACTGGACCTGGTACCCACAGAAGCTTAAAACCATCATTACTGACCACCAGCCCTTGCTTCCACAGCTGAAGGAGATGAGCAGTGCTGCAGTTCCCAGAACATTCCTGGTGTCAGGAAAACAGAGATCCCTGGAGCTGCAGGCCCGGTATGTGCACCTACACACACCCCACCTATAAGGGTTTTCCTAGGGCAGCAGCCCGTTGCTGTAGTCCTTCAGGTTCTTGTAGACTCTAATTGAGTTCTGAGGTTCTGAATTATCTTCAGGAACCTATCCATCACAGGCCAGAATGGAAAGGCTGTGTTGCATGCTGGGAAAAAAGGACCATCACTCAGAGCTTTGGTTTCACTGATGTTCACTCATCAGCTGAACAGAACCAGACATGAATCCTGTTGCTGTGAGCTGATGGGTCGGTGTTGTATTTAAATCTGTTTCCTATAAAATCGTTGGTCCTGTTTCACAATCCCACACCTGCTTGTATCGCCTGTGACGAGTCATGAGCCTCGTAGATGATGGAGAGTTACTTTCATGTTGGACCTCAGTCTGAAACTGTTGGTGGACAGGTGTGTGTGTGTTTGGTCAGCAGAGAAGCTGACTGTGGTCTGGTTGTGTTTCTGCAGGACGGAGGGAGAGAAGAAGGACTGGATTCAGGTCAGAACATCTTGTTCATGTGGTTTGGTTGTTTTTGGATCAAACTTTGTAGAACTAAGAAGGTGATGAGTTTCATTAACCTGTCCTCTAACCACACACACACACACACACACACACACACACACACACACACACACACACACACACACACACACACACACACACACACACCTCTGACATAGTGTTTGTGTTGTGGGTTCAGGCCATCCAGGCGACCATCCAGCGCCACGAGCAGGCGATGGAGAGCTTCCGACAGCTGAACTGTTCGCTGAGAGACGACCAGTCTTCTCCGCCTCACTCTCCGGTACGACAGCACTCCCGGTGGTGACCTGTGGTCCTGCAGGTACATGAGACGTGGTGGAGATAACTTGTTGTTTGTTTTCCTCTCAGAACTGCATGGAGTTGGGAAAACGAGCTCCGACTCCAATCAGAGAGAAGGAAGTAACTCTGTGCATGAAGTGTCAGGAACCCTTCAACTCCATTACCAAGAGACGACACCACTGCAAAGCCTGCGGACACGTATGTTCACGCCAGCAGTCGTGGTCACCTGCTGTCCTCTGTGTGTCTGATCACCTGTCTCTCGTCGTCTAGGTGGTCTGTGGTAAGTGCTCCGAGTTCCGTGCTCGTCTGTCGTATGACAACAACCGAACCAACCGCGTTTGCGTTGACTGCTACATCACCTTGGTGGGCGTGTCACCGTCGCCCTCTGGAATGAGCAGCAGCAACCAGCGGAGGCGTTCCATTCTGGAGGTCAGTGCGACATCATTGCTGTGACCACCAGATGCATCTGTATCTGTCTTTGCAGACACTTTTCTTCCTTGTTGTCATAGAAACAGGCCTCACTGGCAGCCGAGAACAGCGTGATTTGTAGTTTTCTTCATCACATGGAGAAAGGAAGTGGGCGGGGCTGGCAGAAGGCGTGGTTTGTCATCCCTGAGAACGAGCCACTGGTGCTGTACATCTATGGAGCTCCGCAGGTGAGCTTTTGTTTTCTGAATATGACACATTTCATGACACAACAGGAGGTCAGAAGTTCTGACCATCTGTAGACCTGCTGCATTACATCACAGACAAACCTGCTTCCACATGGCTGTGGTCCGACCAATCAGAACACAGCTCAGAACTGACTCATCTGATGCAGGAAATGGTGATGTTCCTTACTGCAGGTGGTAGAGTGATGGACAAATACCCACGAAGCATCCTGAGAAGACGAACTGACAGACTGTGTTTATTTTCAGGATGTGAAGGCGCAGCGGAGCGTGCCTCTGATTGGCTTTGAGGTCTCTTTACCGGAGTCATGTGATCGCTTGGAGCGACGACACGCCTTTAAGATTTCCCAGAGTCACCTAACCCTTTACTTCAGTGCAGATGGGGAGGAGCTACAACGCAGGTGGATGGACATCCTGTCGAGGGCTGGGAGAGGGGAGGAGCCTCTGAGCCACCAACCAATTATAGAGAGTCTGGAAGAGGAAGGGGAGGGGCTTGGCGATGAGATCGAAGGGGATGACACATGATTCCAGCAGATGAAAGATAACGATGATGATGCTCTTGAAACTAAGTCCTTATTGGATAGTAGAACAAATATGAGACTAGATCTATATTAAACCCCAACATCCATAACCGAACCGTTCCCGAAACCAAACCAGAATGAGTCTAAAGTCAAAAACAGACAAAACCAGATCAAATTAGGGTCTAATCAGAAGTTATGGGCCAGTTCAGCTCCCAAATATTCCTCACAGCACATCTAATGGACAACTCTCGGATTGGACAGCAGCTGCAGCTCTCTGATTGGACAGCAGCTGCAGCTCTCTGATTGGACAGCAGCTGCAGCTTTGTGATTGGACAGCAGCTGCAGCTCTCTGATTGGACAGCAGCTGCAGCTCTGTGATTGGACGGCAGCTGCAGCTCTGTGATTGGACGGCAGCTGCAGCTCTGTGATTGGACGGCAGCTGCAGTAATCCAACATAAAGCACACTGAATGAACTGATCTCTGATGAGGTTCTGATGAACCTCAGACTGGTTCTGGGGCTGATAAAGGAACCAGAACCCCCTTCAGTAACCAATCAGCTGGGGGAATAAAGAAAGCAGCACATTTTACAGTCTAGATGTGTTTCTGTTGGACATCTGCTGGACGTCTTCTACTGAAAAGCTGCTCCACCCTGTTGTTCAACTCAGGACTCTCAACTATCACCAGAAGCTCCAACAACAAATCAGCAGCGTCTAGATCTGAAGACCATGTCCACAAACCTCTGACCTCCTCAAAGAGAAACGGTTCATTCAGCTTGTCGATGAGACCCCCCCCCCCCCCCCCCCCCCCCCCCCCCTCAAAAAGAAAAATCTCCTGCCAGATCTGAAACATCCCTCTGAGAACGATCACGAGCACACAAATGTAAATCTAAGCTTTATGGGCCGCCTTCATTATTTCAGCAGAAAGATAAAGTTCTGCAGGACCGATCAGAACCTTCAAACATCAGCAGACACAAAAGTTTCTTTCAGAATGAAGATGTTTCATTCAACTGAACAATTCTGACTTCCAAACAGCTGATGGGGAGGAGTCCTTTGAGTTGAACTTCATTACCCAACATCCTCTGCTCTGACTGGTTCTCCTGTCCTTAGTCCACTGCTGATGTTGGGTACTGCAGGTTGTACATCCTACGGAGGTCCTCCAGCCCCGGTTCCTCCTCCGTACTTAGAAATAGATCTCCAGATCTTTCTGTTCGTTTTTTTTTAGTCTGACCGACTTTTTGAGATAAAACAAAGTGATTTTTAACAGGAACTCGTTTCTGAAAGATGTGATCATGTTTGTTCTGAAGTTCTTCTGTAAAGGTGATGTTTAGAAGATCAACACAAAAAAGGTATGAAAACTAAAAAAAAAAGGAAAAATGCTTGAATGAAAAATGAGTCGTGTGACTTTGGAACATTTTAGCTTTTTTCAGCTTTCAGTGTTTGAATCAGATGAGTCTGAATTTTTATATATTTTATGTAAATAAAAAAAACTGTCTTAATGATAATGATGGTGAGGATGATGGTGGTTATGATGATGATGATGATGGTAGTGATGGTGGTTATGATGATGATGGTGATGATGGTGGTTATGATGATGATGGTAGTGATGGTGGTTATGATGATGATGGTGATGATGGTGGTTATGATGATGATGGTAGTGATGGTGATTATAATGGTGATGATTATGATGATGGTGATGATGATGATGGTGATGATGGTGGTTATGATGATGATGATGGTGATGATGATGATGGTGATGATGGTGGTTATGATGATGATGGTGGTTATGATGATGATGATGATGGTAGTGATGGTGATTATAATGGTGATGATTATGATGATGGTTATGATGATGATGATGATGATGGTGGTGGTTATGATGATGATGGTGGTTATGATGACGATGATGATGGTAGTGATGATGATGATGGTGATGATGGTGGTTATGATGATGATGATGATGGTGGTTATGATGATGATGATGGTGATTATAATGGTGATGATGATGATTGTGGTGATGATGGTGGTTGTTATGATGATGATGATGATGGTGATGATGATGGTGGTTATGATGATGATGATGGTTTATTTATTGTTTATTTATTGTTTATTTGGATCCCCATTAGCTTCCACAGCAGTGGTTGCTAATCTTCCTGGGGTCCATTATTTCAAAATACAAAACATTCAAAATAATCACATTTAAAATTGTAAAATTTTAAAAACTATAATAGCTAACCAATACCCTCAACAAGATCCGTTTACACTGCAGTGCTTTCCGAAAATACCAGTCTGCTCATCACAACTGTGGTTATGATGATGATGATGATGATGGTGATGATGATGATGGTGGTGATTATAATGATGGTGATTATGATGAAGATGATGATGGTGATTATGATGATAATGGTGATTATGATGATGGTGATGATGGTGATTATGATGAAGATGGTGATGAAGATGATGATGGTGATGATGATGGTGATGATGATGGTGATGATGATGGTGGTGATGATGATGGTGGTGGTGATGATGATGGTGGTGATAATGATGATGGTGATGATGATGGTGATAATGATGGTGATGATGATGGTGATAATGATGATGATGATGATGATGATGGTGATGATGATGGTGATGATGATGGTGGTGATGATGATGGTGATGATGATGATGATGATGGTGATGATGATGATGATGGTGATGATGATGGTGATTATGATGGTGGTGATGATGATGATGATGATGGTGATGATGATGGTGATAATGATGATGGTGATAATGATGATGGTGATGATGATGGTGATAATGATGATGATGATGATGATGATGATGATGGTGATGATGATGGTGATGATGATGGTGGTGATGATGATGGTGATGATGATGATGATGATGGTGATGATGATGATGATGGTGATGATGATGGTGATTATAATGGTAATAATGGTGCTTTTTTGTGGCATTTTTCTTTTAACAAAGGAGTTTTTAACAATAAGTCGACCAGATTTGATTTTTCAGCAATTAGACTGAGCCGATTTGGACTGAACTGACGTGTCTGTTATGGACTCTCCATGGTTCCGTATTTCTTGCTGTGACTTTGCACCTTTTGCAGAAAGTGTTTTGACTGAAAATGTTCTGAATATTCTTCCTGTTGTTCTTCTGAAGCTTTGACAAACTGAAAAGACTTCCTGTTGGTTGTTTGTGTTTGTGAGTCTGGCTTGTGTTCCTGTTTGCTTGATGCAAGTTGAAACCAGAACAAGACAACAACATGTTCCTGTAAATATAATTTATTGTCTAGTGACCCGCTGGTCATGTGACTGCGTGGCGGCCATGCGGAGACTCTGAGACATTTAATTACCTGCTCCGTCTACCTGGAGGGTTAGCTTAGCTTAGCATCTGAGGGAAAGTGTTATCAGAGAGACCAGGATGCAGGTTACTTCCTGGTCCGAGTGGGCGCGCTCTCACATTCAAACCCAAATCAGAAACATGGGAAGCCCGTTTCTGCTGTTCTTTCTTTGGTTTCACTGATTCTGACTCAGAATGGACTTCTGGTTCTGGTTCAGACTTCAGAATGAAGCTGATGTGTTTGCCTCATTGGATGTGGGCATGGATCAAGGTTCTGATCCAAGCCCGTACCAGCTCTGATCCAAGAGTTTGGACTTGGTGCTGCTGATACTAGTCAGGATGCTCCTTTGGGCAGCAGCACGTTTTTAATAAACATCTGAGATACTGATCCATCTGACCTGTCTGTAGTGGTTCTGGTCCATCTTGGATAGAGTCCAGCTGACACTGCCTCAGGACCAGGTTAACGACCTGCTCCCTGGTTCTTTACACACAGAACCTCCTCCAGGTTCCTGATGTTTTGCTGGAGGAGCCTGAAAATCCCTTCAGTCTGCATCTGGATCCTGGTTCTGGACCAAATCAGCTGTCTGAAACCGTCCACGCCACGTTTGAGCTGCAGGACTCGATGGATGGAACCAAAAAAATCAAAAGTTCTAAAAAGTCGAAGAAAGAAGCAGAAATCCTTTATTTATTGTAAATTATTGGAGCTGATTTGGGTTTTATTGTGTCGTATGGATATGCTCAAGAGTTTATCTAAGTATTCGATTAGTCGGATCAACGGTGGTGATTGGGTAGTTGCCGTGGCAACATGATGTCAACACTTCCCACCACATGAGGAAGATTTTTGTTGGTGAAAGTCAAACAGGTGTCTCCTGAAGAAGATCAATAAAATAATCTGCACGTTTAATAAAGACCAGTGATCCGACTGAAATCCTCCGAGTTGGTTTTATTGAATCTGATCAATCAGCTGATTAATAATCTAATCAGGTGTTAATTATTAATAAACAGCAGATAATATTTAATAACGTTCTCACATCAACCTGGAGTCTGTTCTGTTTTAGTTTTTTATTCTCCATGAGGAGTTTTGACTTTGATTCACTAACAGCTTCTTTTCCAGACCTAGAGGCCGTCGTAATAACTCACCCATACCTGTTTACCTACAGGTAAACTACTCAACATGGTTTGTATGTGAAATCTATCCCGTGTTTGTTTTGACATGTTTTAGACCCAGTAGAAGCCGTGTTCTGCTGACTGTAATGATGGTAAAAGCCTTCTGAATCTTCCAGGATAAAAGGAAAAGCTGCAGGTTTACTTCTCTACGTTATTATTATGATTATGGGATTAAAGCAGCTGGTGGGAAACTTTTTATGTGAAACTGCAAAAGTGTTTTGACTTTTTGCTCCAGAAAATCTCTCAGAATTAGTTTTGTTCTCTTTTTTAATTAGTGTCAACCGTACTCACACTGTAATGAAAAATCTAAATATTAACAATTTATTATGAGATCACATAAATTCTCCAGCAGTATTTTTATTTTTCCTGATGCAACAAACAACCCACAGTTCTGAGAGCCTCTGATTGGTTAGGGTTGACTCTCTCACCTCAGCTGATCAGAAGGCTGATGTCACCTGGGAATCCCCAGCACACACACACGCACGCACGCACGCACGCACGCACGCACGCACGCACGCACGCACGCACGCACGCACGCACGCACACACACACACACACACACACACACACACACACACACACACACAATAACAAACAAGATGGTAGATACTGGCGCTGCCATTGGTGAAACAGAAAGCTGCAGCTCATTGGTCAGCAGGATTAAACACGCCCACTGGTTCTATAGACATACAACTAGTAGAAGAGATCTACATTTAAACTTTTTTGTCACATAAACTTAGCCTGGCAAGCCATCCTATATATGTGAATACAAACTCTGCAAAGCAAGAATTGGTCTAGTTCACTAGGCTAACATAAACTAAATTGTAGCAAAAAAAGGATTCATTTAAAAATAAAACATAACATTAACATCAGTTCAAATATAAAATGTAGTCTAACATAAACTAATGATCGTCTGACCAAAATACATGAAAAATATTTATTACTTTTATTTACTTGATATGTTGAGAAATTTGTCCATATTTAACTTCAGAGCCCTGACATTTGGGTTTTTTTAGTTATTGTCCCAGCTGCAGCCTTTCTGCTTGGACTTACCATGGTCTCCTCATGCATGTGTGGAGTTAGCATGTTTTCCTTATGCATGCATGCGATGCATACATAGAGTTTGCATGTATTCCTCATGCATGAGTGGAGTTTTCATGTTCTCCCCATGCATGCATGAAGTTAACATGTTCTTCCAAGGCATGCATGGAGTTAGCTTGTTCTCCCAATCATGTCTGGATTTGCCATGCTCTCCCCATGCATGTGTGGAGTTATAGTGTGTTCTTTGTGTGTGTGGGATCCCTACAGACCAGAAACATGCATATCATGTTAACTGGGGACTCAGAATGTTTCCTTTCTGTTGCCATGAAAAGGAGGCAACGTGGTATCACACGATTTCTCAGACATGTCATCAGCACTGCATCTCTCTACCAACTCATTCACACCACTTCTGTTGTGATGATAAAATCTATTTCTATGTAATAACAAGTAGGCTCAGAGAAGCACTGCAGCAGCTCTCTGCAGGTTAAATGTCATTTATTTTCAACCTGGAGGCTCAAATACATGAAGAACCACAGATATAACCTATTATATATGAAACCTCGTTTCTACAGTCACTGGGTACAACAGGAGAAGATGATCACAATATGCGGTCTGAAGGGATGGCAACGGGTAGCTGTGTGAGCGGGTGATCTGTGTGGTGCATGTCTATGCTCTCTCTCTCTCTCTCTCTCTCTCTCTCTCTCTCTCTCTCTCTCTCTCTCTCTCTCTCTCTCTCTCTCTCTCTCTCTCTCTCTCTCTCTCTCTCTCTCTCTCTCTCTGTGTGTGTGTGTGTGTGTGTGTGTGTGTGTGTGTGTGTGTGTGTGTGTGTGTGTGTGTGTGTGTCGGTAGTTTCCAGCGGACCTCCTCCTCTCAGACCTTTTATCTTCCTCAGTCCAGAGTTCCTCCTCCCCCACGCACCGCCGTCGGTACCGCGGTGGCTCCTGGGACACGTTCCGCTTCTGTCTGTCCGCTTCGCCTCTCAGCAGAAATGTCAACTTCGAGCTCAGACGGGTTCCGGACCGGGCAGCAGAACCTGAGCGGAACCGAGCCGGACCAGCAGGAGGCCGCGGTTCTGCAGCCGCACACCGTGTTTGTGATCCTGGACTCGAGCGAAACTCTCAACTATGTTCAGTAAGTCCGGAAGTTCCGAGGTACCGTTATCTGCGCTCCCGCCAAACTCCGTTCAGAAATCGGAGTATTTCACTTTGATCAGTTGCGAAATGAAACGACCCTGACGTCAGCAGGTTGTTCTGGAGCTCCGGTCAGGAAGGAGCTTACGGTGTGGTTCTGGTACCGAAACGAACCGCGGGTTCTGAAGAAGAACGTTCACTCTTCACTTTAGCTTTGGACGTGACTCGAGCTTCAGAGTCACGTGAGAGGGAAATTTGGGATTTATTGAATGGAGTTTGGTTTGATGTGGAACTTCTGACGAACCGCTGACATCTTTAAAGATGGCATGTCAGATCGGTGGGTATGTTGTTTCTGTGTGACCTTTGACCCCAGAGAGCTCCTCCCAGGAGGAGGACCAGACAGGTCTGGTCTAGTCTGATCCTCCCGCTCTGCTCTGGCTCAAGCCCGGATCAGGTTCTGTTGTTGTGACGATTGTGATCCGATTTGATGACAGTTTAGCTTCTGTCTAGTTTATTGTTGTGAGGACTCTTTGGTTCCCAGACCAGATTCTAGATCAGTTCCCAGATCTGATCCTAGACCAGATCCCAAACCTGATGCCAGACCAGATTCCAGATCAGTTCTTAGACCCGTTCTGGTGGGCGTTTTGTATTTTTGTTGAAGCTCAGCTGCTGATGAACTTTATCTAATTTTTTGGTCCTCCGTTTTCTTCTTCTTTGGTGTCTGAGATGAGAGTTTGAAACCGGTCTCAATCACTAGGTCCAGTTCTCTGATCTCTGAGCTTCATGGACCTTTGATGTGGTTCCTTCTCCTGGAACCAGACCAGTCTGCTGAGGAGCTGGTGCATTCGGCTCTGGATCGGTTGGATGTGGAGGGACCCTCACCCTTTATTATTAAATCAAAATACGTAGAAAGTTCTGATCCAGAGTAAGTGATGAAGCTTGAATCATCCAGGTTGGGTCCAGATCCAACCAGAACTGCTTCCTACAGACAGAACCTGGTTTAGGATTAGAACCTAGTCTGAGACGGACTAAGATCTAAATGTTAATCTGACTCTGAGCCGACCCACTCAGGAGGAGGAACGCTCTCTGACACAACACTGGTCTCTGATGGGGTTCTAATGTTGGTTCTCCATGATGACGGGTCTGTCTCTCTCAGGGTGGAGTCGGGAATCGTTGCTGACATTGAGGTTGACGGTTTGATTCCCACTGACAGCAACACTTTCTACGAGATCAAGAGTCAACCAATCACCACCAGGTAAGACCTCCACCTGGCAGGTGAGCTGGCAGCTCATCCTGATCAGTTCTGATGATGTCATCATGTCCCTTCTGCAGCTCGTCAGCAGCTTCCTGCTCGTCTCCATCGTCCTCCTTTGCATCAGTCATGCCCTCCAGGTAAACAACCACAACTCTTCTACTGTTTTAATGTTTGCATCATGCAGGGCACACACCCACCCCCACCCCTCTCCCCGCAGGATCCTGATGAGACAAGATCTGATGCGTCAGCAGGCTCTGGAGGAGGAGCAGAAGGAGGCACAGCAGCAGCAGCAGTGCTCCTCTGACTCCTCCTCACCCATCAGTGTGTCCATGTTCTCCAACAGACCTGCTCAGGTCCCCGTGGAGGTTCTGAAGGTACGCTGGGTAGACTCCGGCTTCTGGTTCAGATACAGTTGCTGGTGTCATTTCTACTTTTTCCATTTTATTTATTTAACCAGAATTAAAGATCTGATTTACGAGAACGTCCTGTCCAGGAGTTAGCAGCTCCGTCAGCAACTGTTTAAGTGAGAGAGGGACGGTGACCCACGAGCTCTGGAATGCATCCTGGGCTCTCTAGTCATTTCCTGATTGTCTTTAATGATGCATTCTGGGAGCTCAGAACTCTTATTGCACCTGCAGTGACTAAAGTCCTCCCTTATGTTTCTGACAGGTGCAGACTCACCTGGAGAACCCCACTAGGTACCACATTCAGCAGGCACAGAGGCAGCAGGTCCACCAGTACCTGTCCAACACTAAGACAGCCAATCAGCAGCCAGCTGTGCAGGGCTCCGCCTCCAGACAACCAAGAGACAGCAGCCCAAAAGAAGAGGTGATGAACACAAACATGTAAACAAACAAACAAACAGATCAAAGACAGCAAATCCAAGTTTTGGTTCATGGAGCTGCTAGGTCACACCAGGTCCAACATGGCTCTGCAGAGCTCTTCCTGTCTGTTTGCTGAGTCGTTTTTTCCACAGGATCTGAGTCAGTTCCCAGTACCCCCCCCCCCCAGTCTCCAGTCAGCTGTTTGTAGAATAAGGAGATCCTACAGAATGATTCAGATGGTTCTGACCCGACCCAAACACACCATTAATCAGCTGTTTTGTGTTTTGTCAATAAAAAAAAATCAGATGAAAGAAACTGTTATTGATGATGTCATCAGCCTGGATTCCAGCTTGAATGAAGAGTTTCTAACGCTGATTGATTCTGGACTACAACTCACAAGCATGGTAACACACACACACACACACACACACACACACACACACACACGCGTGCGCGTGTTTGTCTGAGTGTTTCTCTATCTGCCCTCTCATTGGTCCATTACAGATGCCAGTCTCAGGGAACATGCTGGATGTGTGTGGGGGTGTGGCCACGCCCACTGTTGCCATCAGCAACAGCTGCCCAGCTGACCTGTGCACCGTGAAAACAGAGCTGAGCGGTAAGGAGTCACATGACCCCAGGCTTCTGTGATGTTTGTGGCAGGTGAGACTCCTTCAGCCAATCAGGTGAGCCTTTAAGGTGCTTTGATCCAATCAGACCATCTGATTGGCTGAAGCTGAAACAGGTAGGCTGAGCAGCTTAGAATAAAGGTTCAGGTATCTAAACCTATAGGGTTAGGGTTAACAGGTCTAAGAGGATAGCGTGGATACTGACGAGACCTGAGGCCTCTGAAGGAGACGAGGCTCTGGTTTACCTGCACAAGGAGGAAGAATCACCTGACCTGAGGTGTTTGTGTTTTAGATGTGGAGACCAAATCTCTGCTGAAGGACCGGCAGAAGAAGGACAACCACAACCAGAGTGAGTTCTGAAACATCACAGCACGGATTCTGGAGAGATGTCCTAGTGGTGAAAGTGCAAACTAAAGCATCAGGGCTAACCCCGCCCCCCATGTGTTGATCATTTTGTTAATTATGTGACTTTACGATAGTCCAACAACCACAAAGACGAGTACATTTTTAATTTGATGAAAACTAAACATTTTGAGAGATTTATGAGAGAAGAAGGAAAATGTGTCTGAAGGCTGTAAATGTTTCTGCAGAATTTAGTTTTTGGTGGAATAGAGTTTGTCCAAAGTTTTTGTCGACGCTGTAAGATATTTGTTAAACGGTATAAAAATCATGCAAACCACATGGTCAGCTACCCCCTCCCCCCATTCCCCATACCTGTGAAATGCAACGGGTCGTAACAGCTCCAGTGATTTGTGCCTCCCGTGTCCAAAAGAGCATTTTTTGTTTGAAATGAAGGGTTCTGGAACCCGTTCATCCGGGGGTTCGGGATGGGAGCCATCGTTTAACCTGTGCATTGCATTTGCGTTGAGCTAATTAGCATAATGGACAAAAAGAATTCTAAATGATTAAGAGAGTATTGAAAATATAACTGCATATGTGGCTACTATGGGTCAAATGCAAATATTTAAAACCTCTGTATTTATATATAACAGAGTAATTAGGAATATTTTAGAGTAATGCTGAACAGTTTCCTGCTCCTCCATCCTACTGGTTTAAAGCTGTAGCTAGTGCTAACGACGAGCTAACACTAACATGAGCCATCTAATACTAAAATAAACCTGGTTCTGAGAGCAGCTCAGGTTCCAATCAAAGACCTGATGTCTAATGCCACAGTTCCATTAGTACCCACTCAGGGCAGCTTTATTTGAATCAACTCAACCCCAGTCAGTTTGGGTAGTGTTCCATTACAGCTGAGAAACGGCTCTGTGTGTGTTTGTTAAAGTGGGGCGCCACCCCAATGATGACCACCACGGCACACTCAAACGCAAGGTGAACTTTGTCACACAAAAACTCGTCGTGGTGGTGAAGTTGAACATTCTGCTCAGTCAGTGGCTTTTTGTCAGACTTTGAACCTGGAAATGGCTGCGGGCAGCAAGGTTGCAGGCGGAAATCTCTGGAGCAACCAATGACTACCCCCTAGCCAGTCAGTGACCATAAGTCATTAACTTCACGTTTTTTGGACTGAAGACTAACCAAACCGAACCGATTTGAGTCACTCTGAGTAGCTACTAATGGAATCGTGGCTTAATTAGCCTTTCGCCGGCCCCGCCCCCAGAACGGCTATTGTCCAATCACACATCATAGCAACCGTTACTATCCGACAACTCCAAACAAGATGATGAAGCTACGCCTAATTTACTACTAAGCATTAGCCTCGATAGCAGTCGTGTCTCCTTCGTTTCCCTTCAGAACCTCCTCATCGAGCTCAACCAGCAGCATAAGTGCTCCCCCCACCCGCGGCTGGGCGGAGGTCCGCCTCCCAGAATATCCAAGACCCTTTTAGATAAGACACACCTTGCCGGCAAATCAGCGTAATATTACCTCAACCGTGTGTCTTATAAACGCACATTAAGCCTATTGGCGCAACAGCGGGTGGTGACCACGTGATGAATTAATGCCGAGCTCCGGCTGGGAACTAAAAATGAAAGTAAACTCGGACATAAAAAGTTACATTTTTTAAACAGACTCAGCTGAGATGATAGCGATGCAGAGCGCCGGGAGCTTTTCTCCGTTAGAGCTGCCTGCAGCTCAGATCATCTGACATCTGACATCTGACAGCTCACAGGGACACTGCATCGCCGCCACCGCTCCTCGGATCCACGCGTCCCTGCTACGCTTTCCTCAGCGGAGCCAACACTAATATATCCCTCCACTGCATACTGTAACCCTTTTGCCTCGATCTGGATGATATTGAGGATTGCTCCAAAAAATGTCGCTGACACGCATCTGTCTACTTCTTTCCATTGCGGAAATCTGCAGAGCTGCAGTATTTGATCCACTTATTGTCGGAGTTGGCAACAGTAACTAAGGGGGGCGGGGCTCGGCGAAAGGTCAATTGAGCTTCAACTCGCTGTTTCAGTGAAACATTAAACATGATGTTGATGTGTTTCAGTTGAGAGGAGGCGCCGCTTCAACATCAATGATCGCATCAAGGAACTTGAAGGACTGATCCCCAAATCCTTTGACCTGTGAGTAGTCGCACACACTTCTGAACAGCTAACGCTGCTAACAAACATAGCTAACGCTGTTAACACAATAGAAAACAACCTAGCTAATGCTGATAACAAACCATCACTCAGTATCACTGCTAACATTATATAGCTAACGCTTCAAACAACAAAGCTAAAGCAGCATAGCTAATAACCTAGCTAATGCTTCTAACATGATTGCTAATGCTGCTAACAACGTAGCTAATGCTGCTAACAACCTAGCTAATGCTGCTAACAACCTAGCTAATGCTGCTAATAGCCTAGCTAATGCTGCCATCAACAGTGCTAATGCTGCTAACACAATAGCTAATGCTGTTAACAACCTAGCTAATGCTGCTAATAACCTAGCTAATGCTGCCAACAACCGTGATAATGCTGCTAACACCATAGCTAATGCTGCTAACTCTGCTTCACCATCAGACACTGCAGCAGCATCTTTGTGAACCACATGGGGATAAGTCTTTTTCAGTGTGTGTTAATGAGGTGCTCTGTGATTGGTCGATCAGGGAGACCAGGTGGAACAAAGGAACCATCCTGAAGGCCTCTGTTGACTACATCCGCAAACTGCAGAGAGATCAGCAGAGAGCACAAGAGATGGAAGAGAGGCAGAAGATGCTGGAGAGCACCAACCGCTTGTTGCAGCAGCGCATACAGGTGAGGGGGCAGGGCCTAAATAAACAGCTGACAGGTCTAACAGGTGAGAGGCGGGGCATGTATCATTGTCTTGCTGATGGAGGTGAACGTTTTTGTGTTGATGTTTCTGGTGCAGGAGTTGGAGCTCCAGGCTCGCCTCTTCTCTCCATCTGTTTCCTCCCTTCCCCCTGCATCCTCCTCCTCCTCCCCCTCTCTGGATCCACACACTCTGCTCTCTCTCCCGCCGCCTCACCCCTCTCTGAGCTTCATGGACCTGGATGAGCCCCAGACAGCGTCCACCGTCTTCTCTCCAGACCTGATGTCTGACATGGATCTGATGGAGTTGCGGGGCCTGGGGGGGCTTCTGATGGAGGAGGATGGAGAAGACCCCCTGATGTCCTGCGGAACCTCAAAGACCAGCAGCTTTAGCGTGGACTAAGACCTCTGATGACATCTTCACAGACTGGGCTCTGATTGGCTGCTGAGTCAGCTGGGAGACTGAATGAAACCAACTATAATCTATACCAGGATGCAAAGATCAGGCAGTGTAACCATGGTAACCACTGTGTTAGTGGTTAAACACCTACAGAGAAATCCCAGAAGCTGACCTCACCTGTTAAACAGGTGAGACATCCCCTATGGTCAGTGTGCTGCAACACTTGATCTGATCCAGGTTAGGACTTGGACCACCGGGTCTTTTCATCCAGTTTCCTGCTGGAGACAAAACATGAGGACAACTAGTCTGGTTCTGGTTCATGGTCATCATGGATCAGGATCTGTCTGGTCATCATGGATCATGATCTATCTGGTCATCAGGGATCATGATCTATCTGGTCATCAGGGATCAGGATCTGTCTGGTCATCAGGGATCAGGATCTACCTGGTCATCAGGGATCAGGATCTGTCTGGTCATCAGGGATCAGGATCTGTGTGGTCACCAGGGATCAGGATCTATCTGGTCATCAGGGATCAGGATCTACCTGGTCATCAGGGATCAGGATCTGTCTGGTCATCAGGGATCATGATCTGTCTGGTCATCAGGGATCAGGATCTATCTTGTCATCAGGGATCAGGATCTACCTGGTCATCAGGGATCAGGATCTGTCTGGTCATCAGGGATCATGATCTGTCTGGTCATCAGGGATCAGGATCTGTCTGGTCATCAGGGATCAGGATCTACCTGGTCATCAGGGATAATGATCTGTCTGGTCATCAGGGATCAGGATCTGTCTGGTCATCAGGGATCAGGATCTACCTGGTCATCAGGGATAATGATCTGTCTGGTCATCAGGGATCATGATCTGTCTGGTCATCAGGGATCAGGATCTGTCTGGTCATCAGGGATCAGGATCTACCTGGTCATCAGGGATAATGATCTGTCTGGTCATCAGGGATCAGGATCTACCTGGTCATCAGGGATAATGATCTGTCTGGTCATCAGGGATCATGATCTGTCTGGTCATCAGGGATCAGGATCTACCTGGTCATCAGGGATCAGGATCTGTCTGGTCATCAGGGATCAGGATCTGTCTGGTCATCAGGGATCAGGATCTATCTTGTCATCAGGGATCAGGATCTACCTGGTCATCAGGGATCAGGATCTGTCTGGTCATCAGGGATCATGATCTGTCTGGTCATCAGGGATCAGGATCTGTCTGGTCATCAGGGATCAGGATCTACCTGGTCATCAGGGATAATGATCTGTCTGGTCATCAGGGATCAGGATCTGTCTGGTCATCAGGGATCAGGATCTATCTGGTCAACAGGGATCAGGATCACACGGCTGGGCGAAATGGACCAAAACTTATATCTTGATCTTTTTAGCTATATTCTGATATACGATATAAATTTCGATATTTTTCTTCCTGTAGCGTGTTTACAAAAAACAGTTCAAGGTCAAAGCTATATGTCTAAAATGTCACGCTGACACTTTTAGTTATAAGATTTTTAATAATGTAAAATAGTTTAAATTCCATATGTGGCCATTAGGGGTGGGCCATGTCATTCATTATAATGTATGTTAAGCTAATTTCATGACATAAACAAATCTGCTACACAACTGATTACTCTGACAAGGGTCACACAGCGTGACGTTATTAAAGCTGTGGAAGCAAACATGGCTGAATCTCAGTATTCACTCCTGTCAGCGAGTAGGGTCAGAGTCGTGGTAAATTCTGATGTTTTACGTCCTTAAACCCAAACCGGCTTTTTGAGCCACTGCTGTTTCTTTTGGGAACTATAACGTCTGACTCCTCTTCAATCTCATTCCCTCGTTCATCTGAAACTCCTGCTGTCACGTGTATTCCCTTTCTCGTGAGCACGCGTGCTCGACAAAGTGGTCCAGGTAAAGCATTTTCAGGTTGGGAGGGAAGGGCGGTGATGCATTTGCACTGGTGGAAAAAAAAACTAAACTCTTAAATTTGCCGTGACAGTTTATAGCTGATGTTTACGATAGAGCCGTTGAACCATCGCAGGTGAAAAACCTGAGATACGTCAAGTATATCCTATATAACGCCCACCCCTACCTGGTCATCTGGGATCAGGATCTACCTGGTCATCTGGGATCAGGATCTACCTGGTCATCGGGGATCAGGATCTACCTGGTCATCTGGGATCAGGATCTACCTGATCATCGGGGATCAGGATCTACCTGGTCATCGGGGATCAGGATCTACCTGGTCATCGGGGATCAGGATCTACCTGGTCTCTGCTGCCATAAAGGGAATTGTTCTTTTTTATTTTTATGTTTACAAACAAAATTTGTTGAATTTTTTAAAACTGTAATTTTTATCAAAATAAAAGAACAATGTTAGATTTTATTTGTGATTTAACTTCTGATCTGTTTCCATGGCAACACTAAAAAACACACAGGAAGTAGGAGAAGCTGTCGGATTCTCCTCCTCCATGATGTCCACAGCCCCCTCTCTCTGTTTATTTATTTACTCTGTTAGAAAATTCCTTTATCGTCACTCAGTGGGACGTTTTTGGTGCAACAGCAGCAAAGCAGATTCACAAGGATAGAGAATAAAAAATGCTCTGGGAATAAAAATATTTATGTAAAAAATATTTAAAAGATTAAAATGAATTTACCACAAAATACTGAGTAAAAGATTGTAGCTGAATATCCCCAGGGAGTGAGGACATGAATAGAAAACTGGAAATCACATGAATGAATGAATGAATGGCTGCGAGTAGAATAACAGAAACTCCTAAAAGGGTCTTAAAGGAACCAGTGGTGATTTAATTCTTCTCTCCTGGGTTTTAATGACAGGAAATCAGCTGATTTGAGGTGTTTAGATCAGATGGACCACCAGGTGGAGCCATTGTCCGTGGGTGTTGATCTAGCTCCTGCTGTGGGAACTGGACCTCAGGTGGTGTTTGAGGTTTCACATCCAACCAGTTTCTGGTCCAAATTCTCTCAAACAAAATTCTGGATTTTACTTCCATGTCCATGGGGTCAGAGGTCAGGTGTGTATGTCCTCTCAGTGGTTTCCTGTTTCCTGTTTGAATGTCCAGGCTCTGTGATTCCACAAACAAACACTTCCTGTCAGAGCAGGGCTCACTTCCTGTTCCACCCTGCCCCGCCCCTAGTGATCTTTCAGTCTTAAATGGTCCTGTTGGATCTTTCAGAACCTCAATAGTGTTACCGTGGTAACCTGATTTCAACATTGTGGGCGCCTCTACGTCTAAAACACTTAAAGGAGCTAGAGGCAGGAAAAAAGAAACGATGCTCACGAGCGACGCGCCCGGCTCTGCGAGTAACTGCAGCCCAGCACGGGAGCGTGCACAGACGGCTATGTTACACAAACACAAAAATACCATTACCTGACCCTCTTCACACGCTCTCACGCCACACCTCCAATATCTCACGCTGAAAAGGCAACTCCCCGCCGCTCTCACGGACAATATTGCGGCGAAGCAATCCACGCTGCAGCCCTGATCACAGCTAATGCTACTATCACAGCTAATGCTACTGCACGCTAGCTCTCTCTGAGTCATCGGTGAGGTCAGATCATTGTCATCATCTCTAAACACAACCTATAATGTTTCTTACCTGCTCACTAGGAAATGAGCCATGGCAGCATCCTTTTTGAGTCCCAGATATAGTTGAAGCAGCCTCCATTCGTCAATCACGTATCCGATATAGATTCGGGTCCCTGCCTGTCTTTTACCATATTTGGTTTTTGACTCACGAGATGCCGCTGAATAAACTTCCTTTGTGCCACGCTTGGTCGTTTGCTGGTTGCAGTAGAATCCATTCCCACAGTTCTTCTTTTGGAGTTTGGCGGTTGGCAAGCAACTTACGGTGCAATAGCGCCACCTACCGATCTGCAGCTGTCTCNTAGAAGAGTAGAGTAGAGTAGAAGAGTAGAGTAAAGTAGAAGAGTAAAGTAGAAGAGTAAAGTAGAAGAGTAAAGTAGAAGAGTAGAGTAGAAGAGTAGAGTAGAAGAGTAAAGTAGAAGAGTAGAGTAGAGTAGAGTAGAAGAGTAGAAGAGTAGAGTAAAGTAGAAGAGTAAAGTAGAAGAGTAGAGTAGAAGAGTAGAGTAGAAGAGTAAAGTAGAAGAGTAGAGTAGAGTAGAGTAGAAGAGTAGAAGAGTAGAGTAAAGTAGAAGAGTAAAGTAGAAGAGTAGAGTAGAAGAGTAGAGTAGAAGAGTAAAGTAGAAGAGTAGAGTAGAGTAGAGTAGAAGAGTAGAAGAGTAGAGTAAAGTAGAAGAGTAAAGTAGAAGAGTAGAGTAGAAGAGTAGAGTAGAAGAGTAAAGTAGAAGAGTAGAGTAGAGTAGAGTAGAAGAGTAGAAGAGTAGAGTAAAGTAGAAGAGTAAAGTAGAAGAGTAGAGTAGAAGAGTAGAGTAGAAGAGTAAAGTAGAAGAGTAGAGTAGAGTAGAGTAGAAGAGTAGAAGAGTAGAGTAAAGTAGAAGAGTAAAGTAGAAGAGTAGAGTAGAAGAGTAGAGTAGAAGAGTAAAGTAGAAGAGTAGAGTAGAGTAGAGTAGAAGAGTAGAAGAGTAGAGTAAAGTAGAAGAGTAAAGTAGAAGAGTAGAGTAGAAGAGTAGAGTAGAAGAGTAAAGTAGAAGAGTAGAGTAGAGTAGAGTAGAAGAGTAGAAGAGTAGAGTAAAGTAGAAGAGTAAAGTAGAAGAGTAGAGTAGAAGAGTAGAGTAGAGTAGAAGAGTAGAGTAAAGTAGTAGAGTAGAAGAGTAGAGTAGAGTAGAAGAGTAGAGTAAAGTAGTAGAGTAGAAGAGTAGAGTAAAGTAGGAGAGTAGAGTGCTAAGAGTTAACTCCTCATTGGTGAAGGCAGAGTGGATGTTATCAAATGGAAACAGCTGCTTGCTTCCAATGTTTTATCCGTTAGATCAGCTGTTGGACAGAGATAAGGGTTCCTGCAGCGTTCTCTGAGCCTTGGTAGGGAGTCATGAAGGCGGTGAGTCAGATTGTCCATGAGAGCAGGAGGATCTGTTGTCCCTTTCCACCAGTGTTGCTCCACCAGCCCACAACAGCCCAGGAGATGACTCGTGCCCCCACAGACTGGTAGACCCGAGCTTCTTCTGGAGTTCTGCTCAGTGCTGCAGCTCTTCTAGGAGCTCCAGTCCAGCCTGATACCTGAGAACTCTCATCAAGCTTCATCTGGAATTTGGACCTGTACCTGTGCTTTGATGGAGGACCATCCCATTGTGTGATTGGTCACAGTCCTTGTTTGCCCCGCCCCCAGAGGGCTCAGAGAGACATAGGGGGGATCTGACTTCCATCCTGAAAGGAATAAAAACAGAAGTGGAACTATTTCACCTGTAGGAACAATGGAGCCATGTTTTATTTGACTTTTCATGATAAAAGAATCCTAAACAAGCTTCGGTGTTTCTGATGGTCAGAAATAACCGACGGCTGGAGGGTCGGGTGATTCCTGAGTCTCATCATCAGCAAAGGGCTGAGTTTATCCAGGAACAAAATCATTTCCTAACTCAGTTGTTTAGAATCATTCAGTAAATAAACTGTTTCATTATAGGAGTTTTATAAATCTGTAAAACGGAATAATGAAGTTTGGTGTTCGGGTCAACAGACAGAAGAACAGCTGATCACAAACTTCCTGTTTACTGGAAAATGAAAGAAAAGTGTCATACCTGCAGCTTCGGTCCGTTCAGTCGGTAGTGTGTGTGAAGACCTCCGCCCACTTCACTTCCCTTAACACACACACACACACACACACACACACACACACACACACACACACACACACACACACACACACACACACACACACACACACACACACACACACACTCTCTCTCTCTCTCTCTCTCTCTCTGACTCTCTNATCACAGCTAATGCTACTGCACGCTAGCTCTCTCTGAGTCATCGGTGAGGTCAGATCATTGTCATCATCTCTAAACACAACCTATAATGTTTCTTACCTGCTCACTAGGAAATGAGCCATGGCAGCATCCTTTTTGAGTCCCAGATATAGTTGAAGCAGCCTCCATTCGTCAATCACGTATCCGATATAGATTCGGGTCCCTGCCTGTCTTTTACCATATTTGGTTTTTGACTCACGAGATGCCGCTGAATAAACTTCCTTTGTGCCACGCTTGGTCGTTTGCTGGTTGCAGTAGAATCCATTCCCACAGTTCTTCTTTTGGAGTTTGGCGGTTGGCAAGCAACTTACGGTGCAATAGCGCCACCTACCGATCTGCAGTGTCGAACACATTTTCTTTCTGTTTTGAAGCTGTCGTGAACGCGCAAGCAGTGTCAATTGACGCCACATCCGTAGGGCAGCGCGGGAAATTCGTGACCGAACTGCAGCGCATTTTGCAGCAAACAGCCTGTTCAAGAAAATGGAACGATACATGGGTGGCCTCATTCTTTTAGGTTTATAACGCTTCATCACCCATTAGCTTTGAAAAAATGAACATACATGTTTAAATTTTTACAGATTTTTTAAAGATCTTGCCTCTAGTTCCTTTAATATTCTTAAATTTTTTCTGTAGAACCAAACTGACAGAAACAGAATCACCCAGACCATCCAAGTCCATATCTTCAGAACTTCCAGGTATTTTTAAGGTGTGGGCGTGTCTCCATTTGACCAGGCCATTAAGGACCCAACCAAATACCTGCCTTGTACTTAGAAACGTCCCGGTAGTCGCTGGGCAGGACTTCTGGTTAACTGGTGCTGATTGGTTGTAACTCAGTGGGAAATGATTTTGTCAGACGTTCCAGAACAACCAGCAAATTCACCTTTCTAAACTCCCAACGCTGAAGATGTGTCAGATCCCTCCACATTCATGAAAGGGCCGACTTTGTGCGGAGACGACGGCTGAGAGGTCGAGTTCTGGTTGGCTGTTTCATGATGGGAAGATGATGGAGCAGCACTCCAGGCAGACTTCCAAACAATCGGAGGAGCCACAGCAGTTCTCCAGTATCCCACAATCCAACACGGCCTGACACACCTCCTCTGTGCAGGCCGCCTCTCCCACGCAGCAGCCAATCAGAGCGTCGCAGCAGCCGGTGCCGCCGAGTCCACAGAACAGACAGTCCCCCACCGCTGAGCAGATAGACAGCAGCTCACAGAACAGGCAGGACAGCAGGCAGTGGACACAGCAATCTGCAGAGACAAGTCACCCGTCAGGTCTAAAACACATGATTTAGATCATCACCAGGTCACTCAGGTCAGCTTCAGGTCACCAGTTTCAGGATGTTCTTGTTCTTTACACAAACGACTTCCTGTCTGATCAGGTGACAGAACATCTGATCAGTAATGAAGGGTGCGTTAGCTGTTAGGAAATAGAGGAGCTGATGCTAGGCAGGCGGATTGTGTGTGTGAGTTAGGGTGTGCGTGTGTGTGTGTTGGGGGGGGGGGTTCTGCAGAGATAAGCTGTTAGCCAAGGGTTACAGAAACACCCAAACCTCTTGATCTCATTGTCTGAAAACACTGCTTTGCGTTGCAGTGGTGCACTGTGAGAACAACGTAGACATATGTTAAAATAGATGTGGTTGTAGTCTGTGGTCTGGTTTACACCACAGGTGCTGGGGCGCGTGTCAGACAATTAATGCACCAACAAGTTCAATAGGTGCATGATTCTGACGTACGTCCCTAACCCTAACCCACCATCAGACTGGGGTTCACTGAACCTGATGGCTGCTGACCAGCCGTCCCATTTAACCAGACATGCATGTGTTTGGTCTGTGAGAGGACACCGGTGTAATTGGAGAAAACTCAAACATGCAAGGCAAGAACATGCTAACTCCGCGTATGCATGGGGAGAACATGCTAACTCCATGTATGCACGGGGAGAACATGCTAACTTCATGCATAAAGGCTGCTGTTGGGATTTGAAACTGCGGCCCCCATGCTAAGAGGCAACAGAGCTTCCAGCTGCACCACCATGCAACCTGTTGCTCTTCATGTTCTTCAAAAATACAAATTCCACCCTGGAGGACCCTCAGTCTCTGCTGTTAGGTCTTTAACACAACACATCTCATAGATGTGAACCATCCTGGAGACGGCAAAGCATCCTTCAGTGCTTCAGCCATGTTCAAACGCCTTCATGAACACCCAAAGCAGCTCTGACATCATAGTTTGATTGGCTGACCTGATTGGTCAGAACCTGCTCTCAGAAACCATGAAGCTGAGTGGCTCACCATCTCCAGCCACTTCCTTAATGTGAGCGGCGTCCATATTGAAGGAGGTGTGGCACTTGGTGGAAGAAACTGTCATCTGATTGGTGCTCTGATGATGATGTCGGTTACAGATGGAGGACTGAGAAGCAGGAGGAGCAGAAATGGAGGAGGCAGTTGAAGGAGCACAACAAGGAGGATCAGGTGACTCTGATGAAGTGTCTGAACCTGGGACACAACAGATGACATCACAGTGTGACAGTAACACATGATGTCACTGGTGATGCAGCAAGTTGAGGTGGGAGGAGTTACCTGTCTGGAGGGCCGGCAGAAGTTGAGCGATCTCATCGGTGGAGGAATGGCCCAGTGAAAATTCTTCACTGCTGTCGGGTTCCTGCAGCCTATCAGAGGTAGGGGGCGGAGCTTGGCCTGTAAGGAAAAGTACAAGTGACAATGCTAGTTCCAGCTGGTTCACGATGAGTCATCATCTTCATAGAGCCAACAACATGGGAAAAATGGTCAATCAGAAATATCAGGATGGATTACAGTAGGAGTAGAGTAGAAGAGTAGAGTAAAGTAAAAGAGTAGAGTAGAGTAGAAGAGTAGAGTAGAGTAGAGTAAAGTAGACGAGTAGAGTAGAAGAGTAGAGTAGAGTAAAGTAGAAGAGTAGAGTAGAATAGTAGAGTAGAGAAGAAGAGTAAAGTAAAGTAGAAGAGTAGAGTAGAAGAGTAGAGTAGAGTAGAAGAGTAAATGGTAAATGGTAAATGGCCTGTATTTGTATAGCGCCTTCTTAGGGTTCTACAACCCCCCAAGGCGCTTCACAACACAATCAGTCATCCACCCATTCACACACACATTCACACGCTGGTGGGGATGAGCTACATCGTAGCTACAGCTGCCCTGGGGCGCACTGACAGAGGCGAGGCTGCCGAGCACTGGCGCCACCAGTCCCTCCGACCACTACCAGCAGGCAAGGCGGGTTAAGTGTCTTGCCCAAGGACACACAGCAGCATTCTCTGGCCGGAGCCGGGATCGAACCTGCAACCTTCCGATTACTGGACAACCCGCTCTACCTCCTGAGTAAAGTAAAGTAGAAGAGTAGAGTAGAAGAGTAGAGTAGAGTAGAGTAAAGTAGAAGAGTAAAGTAGAAGAGTAAAGTAGAAGAGTAGAGTAGAAGAGTAGAGTAGAGTAGAAGAGTAGAGTAAAGTAGAAGAGTAAAGTAGAAGAGTAAAGTAGAAGAGTAAAGTAGAAGAGTAGAGTAGAAGAGTAGAGTAGAAGAGTAAAGTAGAAGAGTAGAGTAGAGTAGAGTAGAAGAGTAGAAGAGTAGAGTAAAGTAGAAGAGTAAAGTAGAAGAGTAGAGTAGAAGAGTAGAG
>SSNS01000028.1:3082518-3141401 GCA_006937985.1 Aphyosemion australe | reverse complement strand
TCTCTCTCTCTCTCTCTCTCTCTCTCTCTCTCTCTCTCTCAGTGGTATAAGCTGGATGAGCTGTTTGAGCAGGAGAGAAATCTTCGAGCGGCGATGACAAACCGAGCCGGGCTGCTGGCTCTGATGCTGCACCAGACCATCCAGCACGACCCAATCACCACCGACCTGCGCTCCTCCAAGGACAGGTAGAGCGGTGGACACAGAAGGACGCTTTCTTGGACCAGAGAAATCAGACATATGTTTTATTCCCTGAAGAAACCGCGGAACGTCTGGATCAGAATCTAGTGGTTCTGTTCAGTTCTGATGACACCGCTGAACTTTTTGTGTTTTTCTGGCTGGACCTGACAGTTTTTATTGATTTCTGGTTCAAACGAACAGAACCTGCAGCCGTCCACCGGTTCCCCAGCTGACAGCCAATCAGAGAGGTGGATCTGGACTCTGAGAGGCTGAGACGTAACAGACTCATGAACGGATCAGAGCTTGTTGATGGAACTTACTAGAAAACAAAAGTTTTGACTTATTATGGGAAAAATGTGACTCGTGGAGACAGAAAATAAAACCTCCTTGTGTTGTTTTTACTGATGTGATGTTGCTCCAACCCCATTCCAAACCAGGATTGTTTTCATCACTCACTGAAATAATTTTAGTTTTCAGTTTACAAATGTGAGGAAATAATTTAATAATGCAATAATATTAAAGAAAGAAGATCTGGTTGTAAATTCATGGACAAATGAGATGTTTTCACTGGATGTTTGAGACGTCTTTCGTAATTGATTTTACATGCTGACAGCAGGAATCAAACAGGAACCAAAAATGTTTGATCTTTTTTTTTGTCCATTTGTGTCTCTGACCATCCAGAACCTTCCACAGCTGCTCTGCAGCTGTTCTTGTTCACTTTAAAAGGACTACACTACCCACAATCCTCAGCCCGCTAAATAAGGACTGTTCTTGTTGCCATGGAGACGTGCACTACTTGGAAGCCCAGTGATGAAACTCTAGATTAGAAGTTCTGAACCATAGACAGTAAAGTTGAAAGGATGCCTCACGTCACCATGGAAACAAAAAGATGGGAGGAGAAAATGAATTTTCTGAATAAAACAACTAAAACTTATGGTTAATTGTTTTTATTCAATTAAATATAAAATCATGATCAACAACGATCTCTCCCAGGTGAGATGCTTCTGACGTCTCTGGTTCAGTAGAGCTGGTCATGAGGAAAGTGACATCTGTAGCTAGTCCAACTGGTCTGTGCGTAGAGGTTCTTGATGTTCTGACTCCACATGGAAGCTCCCCGAGATTCATGAATTGATATCTTGACATCCTGTCGAGGCTGCGGTTCTCTCCCTGCTGGTGGAGCACCTTTTCCTTCCACTCAGCTTTCCATGAACATGGTTGGATGCAGCGCTCTGGGAACCAGCAGCTTCTCCAACCCTACTGACCCAGATTGGAACATTTAGAGCAGGGGTTCTCAATCCTGGTCCTGGAAGGCCAGTATCCAGGAATGTTTTGTTTCCCTGCTTCTATTTGCTGCTATAGTCATATAAATTAATAATATACATTTTATATAATTTTAATTTATATTTTTCATTCATTTATTTCAAATTTGTATTTATTTTTACTATTAGAATTATATAATTAAATATTTTTTTATTTTTAATTAAATTGGATTTTACAAAATGTATAATTTAATTTATTTTTAATTTTATATTTTTAATTTTATTTATATAAATATAAATGAAATATATAACAGGAGTCCTCACACACGGAACATGTCATCTGACGTCATTTAAGCGCGACAACATCGGTTTTCTGTTGGCGCTAAACAAAAACAAAACAACAGATGAATAAACATCAAAGAAAATTTTATAGAGCAACGGGAAAAGCTGAACCCTGGTCCTGGTCCGGTGACAGACAAATAAACGGAACCGGAAACCCACGGTGAGAATCTCAACAGAAGTGAAGAGTGGCTAATACGTTAGCTTCCCTGCTGCTACGGTCCGGTTCCCGGTCCCGGTCTGGTTTATTCATGTGTAGGTCTGTTTAGAGTTAGCTCAAAGTAGTGGTCACGTCATGGGTCAACAGAAGAACGTAACCGGAAGAGACTAAGAACTCCAACAGAACCAAACCACTGACAAATCATCAAAACATTTTCTGTTTCAGGTGTGAATGAGTTCTGGTTCTGGTCGGGGATGCAGGCTGGATCAGAACCTCCAGGACCCGGACTCAAGTCCGCCAGGAGGTCGCCTCGTCTATCGCCACAGGTCTGTCTGCGAACACACACAGGTGTGTGTGTGTGTAAGAGAAATACATCTAATGAGTAGGCGTGGCCTTCACCTGCTGAGACAGCTTGTGGTTGTATTCTGGTCACTTCCTGTCACAACACCTGTTCAGCTACGTTTCCAGAACTTTCTTCCTGAACGTTAGTACCGGTCAGTTATCGGGTTTTTAAACAGAACCCCCGCAGCTGTGGTCCTCACAGAGACAGAGGAACACAGCTGGTTGATTATGGACCTGATCAGTCACTGATAATGCTCTCACTGTTCACACACTTTACCTGAGGACAGGTGGGGACTCCTTCCCAGGTGTTTGACAGCTTCTCTGGCCCAGATGGTTCTAGTTCTGTTAATAATAATATTACATTTTATTTAAAAGCACCTTTCATGACACCCAAGGAAACAACTGAGATCAAATGGAACAAAATAAACACACAGTACAGAAATATATAAAAACACTAAGATGGTAAAAAATGAAAAAACAATCAAATTAAAACTAGGTGGTAAAAGCTTGTCTGAACAGGTGGGTTTTGAGTTTTGATTTTAAAAGTGGTTCGAAGGTCAGGGAAGAGAATTCCAGAGGTGGGGAGCAGAACGGATGAATGTTCTACTCACCATGGCATTAAATAAATCATTCACCTGAGTTTTCATCAGCCTGCTCCTCTCCTGCTCGGTATTTAAATTCCTGCTGCTCAGGTGTGTTTACCTGCCCCTGTGTGTGTGCTTTCAGGCGACGAGCTGTGAAGAAAAAGAGAAGAAGAAGGGTAGGGGCAGCCTGCAGGAGGTGAAGAGGAGAGGTAGAATGGAGAGAAGCAGAGAGAAGCAGGAGGAGGAGCTGAGCGACAAGCTGAAGACACTGGTGAGACGAATGAACTTTGACCTTTCTCTGAGTTCCTGATGAAAATAATCTGTTATGTTTATAACCAAGTTTATTATATTTTCCCTAACTTCTGCTTCAATATGTTAATGAGCAGTGATGACCTCTGTATGACCTCTGTGTGACCTGTATGACCTCTGTGTGACCTCTGTGTGACCTGTATGACTTCTGTGTGACCTCTGCACTCTTCGGTTTGGTTCTGGCTGGTGACTTACTGACTGTTTCACTCTGGTTATATTTTGTTGTTTGGTTTAAACCCTGGTGCGCCTCAGCTGGAGGTCCGACGTAAGGTCTTTTTTCGTGTCTGAACCCGAGTCCCAAGTCCTAACCTGTGTTTGTGTTCAGGATCTCTCCAGCAGGTCTGCTGCCAGTGGAACCGGTCTGGTTTACTCTGAGATCTTCACACACCATCAGAACCTGTGGGAACCTTGGTAACAGCAGGCTCTTCTGTTGATGGAACACAAACAGTTTGATGTTCACTCTGGACCGGTTGTACTTTGGGTCCAAAAGAAACCATCAGGCGGAAAACATTTTATGATGCTTGTCTCTTCTTTTGGATGCAAAGGATTCTGGGACTGATCCGCCGGGATCATTTCATTCACCAGAACCTTTAAGAAATTGTAATTGTTAAGAATAAATAAAATGGTCCAACATGTGACCCAAACAGCTGATCATCAAACTGTTGACCCGGTCCATGAGTTCTGGTTATTGGTTTAAACCCAACTGTTGGGTCAGTAATTCCTCTGGTTGGTTGGTTTCAGCCACCTGGAGAGTCCGGACCGGGTTCTGTCCATCATGGCGGAGCTGAAGAAGCAGGAGCTGCTGGGTCTGTGTGTCATCGTGGAGGTCCGTTTGTGAGTCTGTCGTGTTTCTTCATGTTTCTGAACAACAAACTCTTAGTTTGTGTTTCTGTTTCAGCCCAGAGCAGCTACAGAAGAAGAGCTGCTGCTCGCTCATAAGTGAGTCCACCAATCAGAACGCAGCCCCGCCCACCTCACCTGCCACTCCGTAAACTTCCTGTTGTGTTGTTGCAGGAAACGTTACATCAGCATGATAGAGTCGACCCAGACCATGACTCAGAATGAGCTCCAGACGCTGTCCGACAAATACGACTCGATTTACCTCCATCCTGTGAGCACACACACACACACACACACACACACACACACACACACACACACACACACACACACACACACACACACACACACACACACACACACACACACACACACACACACAGGTGATTATTGATCAACTCCTGGCCCCTAAATTCTTTCACTCTATAGACCTGGGCCCTCATTTATCAACCGCAAGTTATTGCAACGATTTTATACATTTTGTGATAATTACCATTTTGTACTTGTGTGTAGAAATATTCCTAAATAGAAGAACAGCTCTGACCATGCGTACGAGCAGCTTCTAGTGGTAGAACGGGGAACCGCAACACTGAAGGTCTCATCTGTGCGTGTTCCTCATCCACAAATTACTTTTTACCCAATCAGGACGATCGAACTTTCTGAATTTCAATGGTAGGATGGAATATAGGAGAGTTTCTACGGGCGTCTGATAAATGAGGGCCCAGACAACCCCCCTGTGCTGTAATAGGTAGTCCAGACCTCTGGAACACGTCTGATGTTTATGATCCACGTTTTTTTGTGACCCTCAGCTGATGATTTGTGTGTGTGTGTGTGTGTGTGTGTGTGTGTGTGTGTGTGTGTGTGTGTGTGTGTGTCAGGAGTCCTTCCAGGTGAGTGTGACTGCGGTTGGTTCGGTCCTCCAGCTGGTTGATAAGGTCATGACCTCTGAACTCAGGAATGGATTTGCTGTGATCAGGTAAAACGACGCTCAGGTGATGAAGGTCAACGGCGGCTTTGAGTAAACGTTCTAATGGATGTGATCAGATCCATCTAGACGAATCATTTGGTCCTGGTCACCTGGTGGCAGCGGAGAACTGATCTGGTTCTGTTTCTCCTCTCAGACCTCCGGGTCACCACGCTCAGGCTGACCAGCCCAACGGTTACTCTGTGTTCAACAACGTGGCCATCGCAGCTCGATACGCTCAGACCCGCCACGCCGTTCGCAGGTAGGTCACCCGTCAGGTCGTTAGTGGTTGGGTCTAGGGTTGCAACAATTATACATTTTGGTGGTATGTTTATGGTCTGAGAAATAATCACGGTTTCTAGATTACCACAATTATTTTACATAAATTGATTTAAATATATATGTCGATGGTATTAACATACAAATCACACAAAAACATTCTATAAAGGTTTTGAACTCCAGGAGTTTTTTATTGCTGCTTTTCAGAGATTCTGCTCAGAAAAATTCATTAGTAAAATCAAAGTAATCGCTGTCATTTTTAAAATACCCCTAATAATTTCCATGGTTGTCTGTTCTCCTCTAATACCCAGTGTAGCAAAGTTTTTGTTTTCTTTACCTTGTTTTGCTAACGGTTTCGGCGTCACACAGCCGCCATCTTCAGAGCTTCGCCAGGTGTTGGTGGCGTCACTTCTGCTGTTTATCTGGAATCATGGGACGTGGTCATCGGCAGGGAAGGTTAAACAGCAGAAGTGACGCCACCAACACCTGGCGAAGCTCTGAAGATGGCGGCTGTGTGACGCCGAAACCGTTAGCAAAACAAGGTAAAGAAAACAAAAACCCTTAATTATATCTGCCTAATAGCCTGTTTTGAGATTCTGTAGAAATATAAAAACAGTTTACCTGCTGACACCTGGTCAGGGTTAACGTGTTTATTCTAGTCAACACTAAAGGATGGAGACACCTTCGTTAAATGAGATGCTAAATTCCTACTAGTGCATTTGTTATTATAAATATCCTTAAATATAATTTCTACTTGTTCATATCTGTATTTTCAAAATTGACAAGGATAAATTATTGCTATGTAAAATAGGAATAACAAAAAGGTGTTGATTAAATGGTAAAATGGCTTGCCATACTGGCTTGTTATAGACAAAAACAGGGGAAACGTTGTACAGCCCTACTAAATGAACCCTCTGTTACAACTGCAGGGGCGGGTGGTGATGGGGGCTCCAAGTCTACTTTGCCTTGGCCCCCAAATGCCTTGAAACGGCCCTGGGTGTGGGACGGAGTTTTGAAGCTGATCTAAATTGTATCAAATATATAAATATTAAATGCTTATAAATTATTGCTTTATACAGTTAAAAAGTCTAGTGGGATAAATCTACCTTTTTGTTTTCTTGTTTTTTGTTTATTTTCCCGTCTCTCTGATTTTCCTGCATCTCCTCTCAATCCTTCAGAAAAAACTGCTGCATAGATTTTCTACTTTTTCGCCTCATGAGCTACTTTTGAACTAAGCAGATCAGACATCTACCCACCGCAGAAATAGCGGAGTGCGCGGCCGCACGAGTGAGGTGAGGTCACCGCGGGACAGGTTTTGAGCTCTGCTGAGGCAGAACGCTTCAGGCACGAATAAAAGACAGAATGTACCGGAACATGAGCGGACATGAAATGATTGCATGTTAATTATTTTTCTTTTGATGGCGCAACTTTGAGAAAGTTACTGTGGCCGTGTGCAGGGCGCGGCTGCCTGGAGCGCATCAACAATCAGCCCTCTCCATCCTCTCTGCTCAAAATAAGTCCCGCTCGGCTGGGAGTCCATAGAAATGTAACAAAGGTTGAAACAGAAACTTTTTTCGGGCTCCCCCTGGGTGTGTCGGTTGGTGGTTGTTGTCACTAGTTCTGCTTGTGCTGCGTGCGTCCGTTCCAGTTCCGTTTCTGTTTTTGTCGGGTCACGCTGTTGTCCTTTTTTTATTGGCGGTGTTAGAGAGTCTTTACGGTGGTTTAACCACGGTTAATAGTCAAACCGGTTAATTCATGCAACCTTAGTTGGGTCACCAGACTGGTTGGACTGGTTTGATGCCAGCTGATGGTACTGGACTCTGAACTCTGGGTCTATAACAGCTTCACATCCAAAGCTGCCAGATGATGCAGTTTTACCAAAATCAGAAGTTTCTCTGGTTTTATTGTGAAAATGTGTTTTTGACAAGCTGCAACTAAACGTGTGTGTGTGTGTGTGTCAGGGTGTTGATCGTGGACTGGGACGTCCATCATGGTCAAGGGATCCAGTACCAGTTCCAGGAGGATCCGAGGTAACCGTCTGATCCAGACCCAGAACAGGGTTCTGGTTCCGAACTGGTTCTGGATCATAATGAAGGACTGATTGTTGTTTTGTTCTTACTGGACCTGTGTGTCTATGGTTGAATGTTGACCTCCAGGGTCACATGACCAGTTAGTCTACAAAATAAAAGCGTACATTTCAAAGTAAGTGATTACCAGATCAGAACACAGTTCAGCTGGATGAGGCTAATGTGTGTGTGTGTGTGTGTGTGTGTGTGTGTGTGTGTGTGTGTGTGTGCGTGTGTGTGTGTGCGTGTGTGTGTGCAGCATCTTGTACTTTAGTGTCCACAGGTATGAGAGCGGGTCTTTCTGGCCTCACCTGCCAGAGTCCGACTGCAGCTTCGTTGGAACGGGTCGAGCTGAAGGAAGAACCATCAACCTGCCCTGGAACCAGGTGAAACCAGTTTGACCCACCTCAGCGTCCAGAACCAGCAGAAATTTCTGTTTTCTACAAACCTATGTGAAATGAATCCAGTCATCTCACCAGTAAACAGTTTTCAGTTCACAGACTGGTTCTGGTTCTGGTTCTGGCCCGTTGGTGGATTTGTGTTGACCTTTTCTTCTGTCTAGTTCTGATCCATCTCCCTGTTTGTGTTTAAGTCAGACGGGGATGACCGATGCTAATTACATCACAGCCTTCCAACAAGTGCTGCTGCCGGTTGCCTTTGAAGTAACACACACACACACACACACACACACACGTTGATGTAGTTTTACAGTTGCTGTCTCTGCAGTTTCAGCCTGAGCTGGTTCTGGTCTCAGCCGGATTTGATGCTGCAGTCGGGGATCCGAAGGTAAATCACCTCTGACCTCAGATCAGCTGATGACCTGATGATGCTCACCTCCGTGTGTGTGTGTGTGTGTGTGTGTGTGTGTGTGTGTGTTTAGGGGGAGATGTGTGTGAGTCCTCAGTGTTTCCACGTTCTGACCCACATGCTGATGAGTTTGGCTGAAGGACGACTCGTTCTCGCTCTTGAGGTAAAATCACCTGATTGGTATTCATATAATCACCACAAACACACTCACACACACACACACACACACACACACACACACACACACACACACTGACATGTGTTTTCTGTTTCAGGGAGGTTATAACCTGCAGACGACAGCAGAGGGTGTAGCAGCTTGCGTCAGAGCTCTGCTGGGCGGAGCTTGTCCTCATCTGGACACACCCCATGCTCCCTCTGATAGGTAACACACAGACCAGCTGTGATTGGATGCTGCTGCATGTCCGTGATGTGATTGGACAGTAGAGCATCCCCGCTTTGATGCTAATTAGATCCGGATCCGTTTATTGATCAGACGAAAACTCTGGAAGATGCCGTATAAAAGTCTGCTTCTGTTTTTATAAACTTTAATTTTCTTTAGAACATTTTACATAATAAATGGACAGTAAGGAGATTCAAAAAGAAAATGATGGCCTAGACAAGAGGTCTTCAACCTTTACATCCCAAAGAGGCCTAACCCCGACCCTCAGAACTCGTTAGAGCTGCAGCTGGCACAGAAACCTTTTAAAAGAGGCAATTTATCATTTTGGCTAACTTTCAATGGAAGCTGATTAGAGCCCTGCTGGAGGAGTCAGGTACACACGATGAGTCAGAAATCTGACCTCTGATCTGTTTGTGTGTCTCAGCGCTCTACAGTCCATCTCTCAGACCGTCTCAGCTTTGATTCCACACTGGGCCTCGCTGCAAGTCCTGGGTAACATGTTCACACGCACATGCTCACACGCACATGCTCATACACACACACACGCGCGCGCGCTCACACACACACACACACATGCACATAAACATCTCCACACACACTGTAAAGTAAGTTATTCTGCTTTAAGGTGGTTCATTGGCTAAGGGTGATGTCATCAGAGCATCAACCAATGAGAAAGGCGTCACCATTGCTAACCACTCCCCCTCTGTTGCCAAGACAACTGGTCTAGTTTATGATGAGAGGATGATGGAGCACATGAATCTGTGGGACAGGTGAGTTATCTGCTTCCTGGTTCAGGTTTGCGTATGTGTCATGTGACTGAGTCATGTGACTACATCGTTGCAGACATCACCCTGAACAGCCGCAGAGAATCTTTAAGATCTTCTCCAAACACCAGCAGCTGGGACTGGTGGACCGCTGCCAGCTGATCCCATCTCGTCTGGCAACGGAAGAGGAACTGGCCGTGTGTCACAGGTGAGGAGCTGTTCATGTGCATGCGTACATGCACCTGAACTGATGTCTTCACAGAAACAATGTTGTGTTTCAGCAAGCAGCACATTGAGCAGATGAAGGCCACTGCAGAGATGAAGCCTCGAGACCTTCACAGACTAGGAGCCGAGTTCAACTCCATCTTTATCAACAACCAGAGCTTCCAGTGTGCCCAGCTGGCTGCAGGAAGCTGCTTCAATGCTGTGGACAGTATCCTGAGTGGACAGGTATGGATGCACCTCAGCAGTCTTAGGATCTGCACTGTTTCACCTGTCAACATGGCAACATTCATTTAGATAAGAAAAACCCACGTCAAAAACAAATCCACTCAGAGTGGGTGCAGGGTGCAGTCAGGCCAGTGTGCAACATTATTGGAATTCATCCAGACATCTTGGATGCTAGTGACAAATAAGGAACATGCTAAAAGCAAACAGCAACATGCCTCCGGCAGGTAGCAACTAGCTACTAAGAGGTAGCCAAAGACCACCCACAATAAGCAACAGGCCTGTAATAGGTAGCAACATGCTAAAAACAAGTAGCTACATGCTAAAAACAAATAGCAACAGACCACTGACAGACATAAACACAAGTAGCAATAGGGTTCAACGGCAAACAGTAACTGGTCAACGACATTGAGCAAGAAGCTAATTGCAAGTTGAAATCAGCTTGCTGCACACTTTTTTCGCCCTGTGATGTTCTTTACCTGCAGGTGAGTAACGGAGTGGCCATCGTACGTCCTCCCGGTCATCACGCTGAGAAAGATGTACCTTGTGGATTCTGTCTCTTCAACACCGCCGCTCTTGCTGCACGCTACGCTCAAAACGTCTTTCGCGATTCTCTGTTGCGAGTCTTGATCCTCGACTGGGACGTTCACCATGGCAACGGGACTCAGCACCTGTTTGAAGAGGATGACAGGTGAGGAAAAGGCATCAGATCCCAGCAGTGTTAGGCTGATGACTGATTTTGTTTTTGTCTGCAGCGTCCTGTACATCTCCCTCCATCGCTATGACAACGGCATATTCTTCCCATCTTCAGAGGACGCCGCTCCTAACAGAGTGGGAGTGGCCAAAGGGATGGGGTTTAATGTGAATGTGGCTTGGAGCGGAGGAAGAATGGGCGACTCAGATTACCTCACAGCCTTTCATCATGTTGTCATGCCGATTGCCCGAGAGGTAAGCCAGTACTCCCAGAACTCTGATCAGTTGATCACATCTAAAAGAGCCATCTGATTGGTCCGTTTTCTTCTGCAGTTCAACCCTGATTTGGTTCTAGTGTCTGCTGGGTTTGATGCAGCTCAGGGGGATCCGTTAGGTGGATACCATGTGACTCCTGCAGGATACGCACACCTCACACACATGCTGATGTCACTGGCTGGGGGGCGTGTCCTACTCATCCTGGAGGTAAGCTCTAATGTTAATCACTCCTATACCTGCTCGCCTTTTGCTTTTCCAGGTCTGAGTCACGAGGGCAGCAGCCCAGGCAGAGAACACCAGCCTGGAGAGATAACTCCTCCAGTGTGTCCTGGATCGACCCGGGGGACATGCCCAGAACACCTCCCCCAGGAGGCATTTTGAACAAATACCTGAACCACCTCAGCTCTTTACAGGTGTCTGAACTCCTCCCCCGACCCCTCAGGTTGTCCCAGAAAAAACTGTCAAAGGGTTCAGCTTGATGGCGTGTCTTCAAACTACTTCCTTTTACAAACGGGTGTCCCCCAGGGGTCCATTTTGGGTCCAATTTTATTTATATATGTGACTTGTGTCAAAATGTAACTGATGCAACTTCCCATTTTTATGTTTTGTACCGTTCTGCCTTAGCAAGAGCAGCAGAGAAATCTGCTTCTGTCATCATCCAGAAGAAATCAAAGAACATTAACAATGTTTTTCAGATATCAGATCAGAAGGTTATTGAACGAGTATCGGGTTTCTTCCTTCTAGTTTGTTTATATTGGATTTCTTTTACTTGGGATCTACTTTAGCCGTCTCGGCCAGGACGATGGTTAGAAGCAAATCTGAACTAAAAACTGGACGCTTGATTGGCTGAAGTGAAACTGTCGTGGTCCTGATTGGTCGAGGTGTTTTTCTCCTCAGGGGGGTTATAACCTGACATCCATCTCTGACTCCATGGCGATGTGCACCAGCGTGTTGCTAGGTGACCCTCCTCCATCCTTGTCCATGCCCCTCCTCCCTCCTCACCACAGTGCTGTGGCAACAATGCATGAGGTCATCCAGAACCACGCCCCCTACTGGAAGTCTCTGAGGATTCACAGTGAGTTGGGTCGCGTGCTCCCCAGCCGGGGTCTGGTTCTAGTCTGATCTCATTTTTTCTTTTCTTGTCTTTCAGTTCCAGAGTCGGTGCTGATGTCCCTGTCCTCCCCAAAGCATCGTGGGAAACGTAGTTCTAAAGGAAAAGGCAGGAAGTCTGACAAACTGCCACCCCCTTCAGAAGCAGAGGTTTCCACGGTAACAACTTTATCAGAACACCTCACTTCCTGTCAAAGTAAACCGACAGCCTCACGATGTGTCTCGTCCAATCAGACGGCTCACAATCTGGAGGAGCTCGCACAGGGATTGGCTAATCTAGATATCGGTCAAGCTGCGGCCAGTCAGTCGCCTCCTGTTACATCCGCCCCAGTGGGAGGAGCCAGGACGAAGGTCCGTCTGAGCTCAGAGGTCAAAGGTCTTAAAAAGGAGGAGTCAGACGACAGCCAAACAACAGAGAGTGGTCTGGCTCAGGTGAGTCACTAACACACCTGTCACATGTTCACCTGAGGGAAAGTGACGACTTCCTGTTTGTTTCACAGAGCACTGTTGGAGCAGAGGCGGAGCCAGAGGCAGAAGGCGCATGTGGTTATTCGAAGCTTGAGGTGTCTCTGGAGTTAACCTGTGGTGCTGAGATGGGCGGAGTCAGGAAACTTTGATTACCTGTTATTGGTCACCTGAATGAACGCTCAGGTGTGATCTCTGACCTGTAACTGTCTGTCTGTCCCTAGACCACGCTTTATTGTGTCAACCCTCTGACCTGGTGTCCTCACCTGGATGCTGTTAAGCCCCTCCCCCCCTCAGGTGTGGACATCTTTGCTCAGTGTGAGGACTGCAGCTCAAATGCTGAGAACTGGATCTGTCTCACCTGTTACCAGGTGACCTGCTTCACTTGTCCACCACAGGTTCAAAGGACATGCTGAATTATGTCTCACCTGTTGGCTCGGCTGTGTCCCATCTCAGGTGTACTGTGGCCGCTACGTAAACGAGCACATGGTGATTCACGGCACTGTGTCGGAACATCCCATGGTGCTCAGCTTGTCGGACCTGTCAGTGTGGTGCTACCTGTGTGAGTCCTACGTCGACAACCAGGTGAGTGCGTGTGTGTGTGTGTGTGTGTGTGAGAGAGAGAGAGACTGAGAATGACTGGATGTAGTGTAAGTACTTTGCCATTTTATCATCATCATCATCATTATTATTATTCTTATTATTATTATCATTACATCAGATTTGATGATTAGGTCAATAAAACATGTTCTGTTTGGTTCTGATCAGGTTCTGTTTGAAGCCAGGAACGCAGCTCACTTAGCCAAGTTTGGAGAGGAGATCCCTCCACAGAGCTGAGAGGAGGCTGCAGGAGGAGAAGGACTCTTATTCAGCTGTCCGTCATTGGGTTGCCATGGATACCAGCACACTGGTGCTTTGTGGAACCTTCAAGAGTTTTTTTTACTGCATGAGCAGATTGTTGATTCAGTTCTCCTGGAAAACTTACTTTTATTCTGTTTTAATTCTTAGCTTTTATTTTGAAAATCCTGCTCACAAACAGTAGAAGGACCCAAAAAAGCAGGAAGCAACAAATCCATCAAACGTCCGCAGCTGTTTGTATTTCTGTAAATAAAACATTTACCTTTGTTTTTGTTCAAATCTGTAACTTTCATCTTAAATCTGGAAATTCTGCAGCAATAAACTGATCAGAATTGATCTATAGATCGTTTTTCCCCAGGTTTTTGTGAGACTGTTTTCATGTTTGTTTTGTAATGAGGACTAAAGTTTAAATGCTTTTTATTGATTGAACTTATTGATCAGTCATTCACACGAATTTAGAATTCTATTGGTAAAAAGCTTGTTTTTCTATTGGTCAGACCCAATCAGTCAAACCTGATCAATCAGAGTCTGATTGATTAGGTCTGACTGAATTATTTTGATTTGATTAAGTTTGACTGGGTCTCAGACCCAATTAGTCAAATTTAATCAATCAGACCCCATCTGACTGATTGGATCTGATTAATTGGAGCTGATTGATTGTGTTTGACTGATAGGGTCTGGTAATCAGACCCAGTCAGTCAAACCTGATCAATCAGACCCAATCGGTCAGATCTGATCGATCAAACTCGACCAATAACACATTTTAAGTCTGTTTCATGATTTTTCAACCCTTTATTGAAGAGAATCCTATAACATCTGTTTTTATTTGGTGACTGATGGAATCATCTTGTGGGCTCGGGTGGTTTAAATGCATTATGGGTAGTGTAGTAAACCCGCAGAACAACTGACGTGTTTATGTCTGATTCTGGTGACACCTCTGTTGTCCAGGTGAGTTCTGGCAGAGCAGACAGCACCTGTCCAAAGGGAAAATCTTATCCAGAGGAGGAATAATCATGGATAATGACTATTTTCCAGATAACTAGCCTAGATTAACCCGTGTTCCAACCCAGTCTAATTGGGTCTAAGTTGTGCGTAAGCACCTGCTCCTGCAGTCCCTCCGCCATCCTGCAGTAGGCGCATCGCCCGTTTTAGGGAATCGTCAGATTTCGCGGTTCCGGTTTTGCTCCTGCTTGATTTTTTTCATCAGTTTTATTTTTGGACGCTGAGAGCTCACATCCGGGTACTGGCGATTCACCTCCTCCTCCTCCCTCTCCACCTCATCCGCAGCATCCTCTTCTCCTGCAGACAGACGCAGCTGCTTCTGCTCCTCTTAATCCTTCTCCTGGTCCTGCTGCTCCTGGTCCTCCTGCTGCTCCTCCTGCTGCAGGTTTGTTGATGTTTTTCTGTTTCTTGTTGCCGCATCAGCTCGTCTCGTGCGTCTTGGTAAAGCTCGGAGATGCTGTGATCTGATTGGCTGTCGGCTGTGTTTGATGCAGCGCTGCTCTGATTGGTTTGTTTTCTTCTGCTGTTTTATAAATCTGGTTTTTGACAGAGACCTTCCACCTGTGTACTCGTCTCTGATTGGCTGATTGTGTTGAGACAAGCACCAGCTGATGTTTCAGCCAGGTGTTTGATGCTTAACCTGAGTTCTGGTGCAACCAGAACCAGAACTGACTGAGGCTGGCTGGTTCTGCTGGATTTGGTTCTACTGAGACGTTCTTATGGAACAGCACCACTCAGATTCATGTTTATGATCCAGTTCCAGAGAACCCCTCCCCTCCAGCATCAGTAGAACCAGTCCCTTCTGTCTGACCCAGTTCTTTATGTCCTGGTTCAGTGGATGGAAACGGGATCACTTGGAATGTCTGCTGTGCCACTGGCCCATATGGACTGATGTTCCTCTCCATGTCTGATCCAGATCCATATTCAGGTCTCTAAACTCTGTTGTACAGGCTGCTAGTTCTTCTGGACTCCACCGGGTTCCTCTCCAGAACCCTCTGGTTCTAGAAATTCCCACAGACAAGTGTTCTTTCTCCAGTCAGGTCTGCCCTGCAGGTCCACGATGGAGTAACATGGTTCCTAATTCCACAAGAGATGGATTTCCCAGAAACCCAGAGTCCATTAGGATGTGTCTTACTGTAAAACGTTTTGTCTCTGTCTCAGGGATGTCCACGTCTCCGAGTCTCGCTGACCTCTCTCGGCTCTATCAGACGGAGTTTGTCCGGAGCGCCCGAGCAGTCGGAGCTCTGTGGGCCGTCTGTACGCTCTGCTTCGCCGTCATCCAGGTAGTCATCCTGGTCCAGCCGTCCTGGATCGGTACCAGCAACACCAGAACCCAGCAGGAGGGTCTACAGCTGCCCAGTGGAACCATGGGACTGTTTGAGGTAAGACACACACACACACACACACACACACACACATAGAGGCTACATGTGTGTGTCCCTAAATACTTATCCCCTCTCACCTGCTGTCAGGTGTGTATGGAGTCGGACTGGCCGGTCCCTGATTGTCGTGGAGGGTTGTCCAGTCTGTCTCCGTTTCCGTCCTTCCAGTCCGTGGCGGTGCTGGTGGGCGTGTCCCTGTGGGCGGTGTGGACAAGCGTCCTCTGTCTCTGCCTCTTCAGGTTCTGTAGCGCTGCAACCGTCTACAAGATCTGCGCCTGGTTGCAACTGACAGCAGGTCAGGTGGTTGCTGTGTGTGTGTGTGTGTGTGTGTGTGTGTGTGTGTGTGTGTGTGTGTGTGTGTGTGTGTGTGTTCTGTAGTTCTTGTTTTCTGAAGTCCCGTCTGTGCCTACAGGGTTCTGTCTGGCCTTGGCGTGTCTCCTGTTCCCAGACTCGTGGGAGAGTCCAGAGATGAGGACGCTATGTGGAGACTCGGTGAGGACATTGTCCCTCTGGGGGTCGTTTGATACAACTGGACTTCTCACTGTCAGCTGGTCTCTCACTAATCCCACTGTCCTCTCTCCTTTTGGATTCTTGTCTCTCCAGGTGAGCAGCTTCTCTCCAGGTAACTGCTCTGTCCACTGGGCCTACATCCTGGCTCTTCTCGGGGTTCTGGACTACGCCATCTTGGCCACGCTGGCCTTTGTTCTGGCAAACAGACAGGACGCCCTGCTGCCCCCTGATTCCCAGGAAGGTGAGACGAGGTTGTGGGAGCAGGAGCAGGAGCAGGAGGAGCAGGAAGGGTGATGATGATCTTTCATGTCTTTGATGTCTTTTAGTGACTGCAGGTCTTCTGATGATGGCGTGACTCCACAGGTGAGACCCCTTTTCTTCTTCTGATTCTTCTTTGTTTTGTTAAAGTTTCCAATATGACTTCTTCACTGTCCTCCTCAGGATTCGGGTTTCTACATCACCACATTATCCTGACCTAGAACTGGATCCTTCCTCTGTTGGTCTGCATGATGGTCCAGTAGGACCATGAGCCAGGAGGGACATTCAGTCTCCAGGATCCTGATTTGCTGGAAGACCTGATCAGGATCGTCTACCTTTTTCTTTGTCTGGTTCTGTTGAACAGCTCTAGGGTAGGAAGCATCATCCATCCATCCATCTTCTGTGCTTCTTATCTCCAGCTGGCAGGGGGCGGAGCTACAGCTAGACTGAAGGTCTAGAACCTGTTAGAAACCATTTTTATTTGCTGTTTGTTCATGAGAATAAAAACAAACCTAAACTTTATTTTAGGAAATCATTTCTTGTGTTTCCATAGAAACAAAATGTTGAAGTCATTTTTATTATTGTGGTTAAAGTTTTGATTAGAGTTGGAAGTCAGGCCCCATGGCCCAGAACCCTACAGTCTGTAGACTAGAACCCTATGGCCAGTAGACCAGAACCCTATGGCCAGTAGACCAGAACCCTATGGCCCATAGACCAGAACCCTACAGTCTGTAGACCAGAACCCTACGGCCTGTAGACCAGAACTCTATGGCCCAGTCTGTAGACCAGAACCCTACGGCCCGTGGACTAGAACTCTATGGCCTGTAGACCAGAACCTTACAGCCCATAGACCAGAACCCTACAGTCTGTAGACCAGAACCCTATGGCCCGTGGACCAGAACTCTATGGCCTGTTGACCAGAACCTTACAGCCCATAGACCAGAACCCTACAGTCTGTAGACCAGAACCCTACGGCCCATAGACCAGAACTCTATGGCCTGTAGACCAGAACCTTACAGCCCATAGACCAGAACCCTAGTCTGTAGACCAGAACCCTACGGCCTGTAGACCAGATCCCTATGGCCCATAGACCAGAACCCTACAGTCTGTAGACCAGAACCCTACAGTCTGTACACCAGAACCCTACAGTCTGTAGACCAGAACCCTACGGCCCGTGGACCAGAACCCTATGGCCTGTAAATTATGGACAGAATCAGAAGACTTTTCAGATTTTATTTGACACACAAAGGTGGACTACAAACTAATGAGTCATCACAGCGACAAGCTGAAGAACACAAACACCAGGACAAGCGACCAATCACAGAGATGATAAGCTGTTGCCACGGTTACAGGTGCTGTCCATCATGTGTCTTGTTCTAATGTGAGAAGCTGGCTTTACCCAGAAACCTCTTGGTTAACCAGGAATTCCTGTCCAGATAATCTCTTTCTTTTAGGGAGTCCCGGGGAGACATGTGGACGGAGGAGCTGGAATCAAACTAGCAACCTTTAGGTCAGTAGTCAGCCACTCTGCCTCTGGTCCACAGCCTCCCCATTCAACTACAACGCCCACAAGTCTTTGAATGTAGAAGTCAGCCAATCAGATGAGTGTTTTCAGTCGAGTACAGAAATGCCTGCAGAGGCTCATGGGTAATGCAGTTTTTCTCTCATTCCTCCTGATTCCTACAACAGATAAACAAACATGTCAGCTTTCACAGAAGCAGCGAAACCAAACAAACAACACAAACAAAATATACCCCCACCTTCTCCCTTCTTCTGACCCCCCCACCTATTCTCCTCCTTCTGCTCCCCCCACCCCCACCCCTTCACTCCTTCATGTACATCAGAATCTGATCAATTAGTATTTGTGGGTCATAGTTTAGGACCGCTCTCCTGTTGCGCCTACGACTCCCGTGACTCATTTCTTCTGTGTCAACGATTTTCATGGTGTCGATGCGTTTCATCCTCTTAAGCCCAGCAACTTGTGGGTGGAGCTTCTCCCATTTCTCCTCTGTATCGTCCACCCTCTTTACCCTGAGGAGGGGGGGGTTATTGCCCAGTGACTGAGGAGAGGTGTCTTCGAGGGAGCGGCGTGTCCTCCTGTGGGTGGAGCCAACAGGGTCAGCTTTTTTAATGGACAGGTCCCGCCTTGCTCTGTGGCCAGAGGAGATTGGAGGCGGGGCTTCATTGGGGCCAATGCTGGACAGGATCTTAGCCACCATCCGCCTACAGAAGAGAAAACCCAAGAAAGTTCAAAAATACTCACTCACTCACTCACTCACTCACTCACTCACTCACTTGTTCATTTCCTTCCTCTTTCACTCTGGTGTTCCCTGGAGACCATTAATGTTTGTAATGATGGATTATGCGTGTCATGGGCGGAGCCTAAGTTACTTTGTTTTAGCTAGCTAATTTTCCTATCTCCTAAATCTGATTTGTTTGGATTCTTTTCCCGTATTTTAATGGTTTAAATGGTAGAAGACTGGTTGTTTTACACAAATAAGCAAACCCTCATGGGGGCACGTTTCCTGACCTGTCCTCGATGACCTGTCTCCTGGACCCGGTTCTAGGGATAAGGATCCAGCTAAGTGGCCTAAGTTTCAGTAGCCTGGTTATCTCGACACATCGTTGTTTTTAACATTATTTACAAACAGATCATGTAGTTACACTATATATAAGCACTGGAGTTGAATTCATGTCAAATAGTCTATTCCATCCCTGTATCTGCGGGTCTGATTATTTTGTTACCTCCTTGTTGAACTAATCTAAAGCAGAGGACAGTGCTGTAATGGTGGAATGGAACTCAGAAATGAATACAACAAACTTTTGTAAAGAAAAAAACTACAACTTTATAATTTTACACAGGAAATCCTTAACATTTTTGTCAGTACCTGGACGCATCATAGAACGAGTATTATTGACCCCTAGTGGCCAAATTAATCATTTAAAAATGTTCGCTCATTCGTTCGTTCGTTCTCTCTCTCTCCTCCGCTTATCCGGGTCGATGGGGTAGCATCTCAAGTAGGGCATCCCAGACAGCCCTCTCCCCGGCCACCTCCACCAGCTCCACCAGCAAGAAGGCGTTCCCGGACTAAATTGGAGATGTACCTGCTCCAACATGTCCTTGGTCAGGGGGCCTCCTACCGGCAAGACATGCCCAAGACACCACCCCAGGAAAGCGTCCAGGTGGCATCCTGACCAGATGCCCGAAAAATGTATTGTAAATTAAAAATGTAATAACTATTATTATGCACCTTATACTGTTTCTTTATAACAGCTATTGTATGTTTCATGTAGAGTTCTTTTATTGTCTTGCGTGTATGAAAAAAGCGTGACCCCAGGCAGAGACGCAGATGCAGTAGCTGATGGGGATCTTAATGTACCAAACTAAACTCCTCCATCCATCTCTGAGTCTGAGTCCAGTAGCCCTATAGAGGAATCTCATTTTGGTTGTTACCCAAAGCTCATGACCATAGGTGAGGGTCAGGACAAAGGCCGACCAGTAAATTGAGATCTTCGATTAGCTCCCTCTTCACTCCTCTTCACAAGGAGGTTCTGATCCTCATCCCAGCTGCTTCACCTTCAGCTGGGAACTTCCACAGCAAAAGCTGAAGGTCACATTTCATCCACAAAAGCAGAGACGAGATTCTCCTGCCATCAAACTCAACATCCTCCACTCCACGGCTGCACCTAGAAATTCTGTCCATGAAGACATTGAGCAGAACCAGTGACAAAGTGCAGCCCTAGTGGAGTCCAACCCTAACTGGGATGGGAACAGGTACAACTTTCTGAAAAAGCATGAATCCCTGTATTTGGGACACACCCCTTTCTTAATAATGGTGACTACCTCACCAGTCCACTCCACAGGCACCTCCCCCGATGCCCACGCAGGGTTGCAGAGGCATGACAACAAGACAGTCCTACAACACCCATAGCCTTGAGATACCCAGGATGGACCTTGTCCATTGGCGCTTCTAGGGGCTGAACCACAGGGGCCCTGGCCCCTGCTGAAAACTGATTGGCCTCCTGAAGTGCCTCTGTCCTGTCACTCATCTGTCCTTCACACGAGGATCAGAATATAGGTGGATGCAATTCCAAGTGAAATGGCGCTGATGAGCCAAACAGGAATTTCCAGCATGTGTAAGGATGATGGACTAAAACCTGGGCCCTCAATAAATATTGTGGCCCCTTGATGGCCACATACTCATCACTGACCTTGCTGTACCCCAGAGCTCCACCAAGGTGTAGATGTTTGATTACCTCAGCAACTCCACCATAGCAGAGTCCCCCCCTCTCAAGGACTTGGGCTCCAGAGCCAATGCTGTGTTGTGGTGAACCCAACTATACCTGGCCGGTGTTACTCAACCTCTTTCTCCAGCTCCAGCTCCTTCTCTGCCAGAGACTTCCATGTCCCAAATGCCAGTTCTCAGAGAGTTCTCAGGATAAGACCACCAAAGCCTCCGCCCTGATCTACCACCTGACATGACCCCTATTCCACAGGACTAATCATGTAGCTCACGAAGGTTGCGGGTCCACAGGTGGACAAGCCCATGTCACCTGTTTTGGCATGGCCATCAGGTCCCAACCCCTGGGCTAGGTCTTGGTAGGAGCTCTGGGTCAGGGACTCTTATTTTATACTCATGAAAGGTTTTTCACTCCGCTCTTGGTCTCTTTCTTCCCCTAGGACCAATTTACCCAGAGCAAAATGCCCTCGGACACCAAAGGAGGAGATTCACTGAAAACACAATGTTTTAGAAATGATTGTTTTTTCCATCTAAAAGGGTTCATTTTTATCTGCCCATGAAGTTAAAGTCTTTGTTGAACTTTCAGAACCAGTGGAGTCCAGTCCTGCTTCTGCTTTTGCATCACTCCTGAACCGAATCACCTGGTGATCCATTTTCTGTTTCTGACAGGATGTTTCTGTCTTAAAGAAACTTCATATTCGACCTGTCATTCAGGTGTGTTGTCTCACCTGAGCATGTCCTGTTCCTGCCTCGGTCCTGATGGGAGTCGGCCGGTCTCGCCAGCTCTCTGCAGCTGACTCTGGACCAGTTGAGGATCCATCCTGAACATCACATGTCTCCTGTTAATGTCCACATTTGTTCCTCATCAGACTGATGATCAGCACAGACTCACCTGTCCAGCAGTGCCTGAGCCAGCTGGGGCTCCACGAGGCTCCACCAGGCAGCGGGGGGCCTCCCCATGGTCAGACCCTGCTCTGACTCATCGTAGTCCACAACATTAGGACCCTGGAAGTCCACTGGAGGCTCTCGATCGTCCTCTTCATCCTCCTCCTCTACAACCTCCACATCAGCTGGACCCACCAATCCTGTGCTCTCTGCCTCACTCAGGAGGCGGAGCAGAGCGGCCAGGTAGGCTGTATACAAACAAAATCGGCTCATTGGGTTTTGTTGATGTTCTGACCCAAAACTGACAGAAAACTTTGTTTTGCAAATAAATAGATTTTTTTTCCCAAATAAAATCACAAAATTCCAGGAGAATGTTCACGGACAGATCGTTTTACAAAATCCTTCAGTTGAATTCATTAAATTTTATCACAAAACGCGTCAAAAACATTAAAATGACCAAGGCACTGTTCAAAAAGCAGATTAAATATAAGGAATGACTTTAGTCATGAACCAAATGTGTGAAAACGCATCAGAAAATGACTTGTTGATCAAAGATGGAGGTTTGTTTTTTACCTTCTCGCTGCCCCTCCCTCTGCTCCCTCCTCTGGTCTCTCTCCACCAATCGCTGAAGAGCCTGATCGATGCCGCTCCCTCTCCAGTCATCTGACTGGTAGTACAGGTCATTGCCCCCCCCTCCAGCCTGCATGGCAGGGTATGACATCATCTGGTTCTCATATGGCAGCAGGTTGCGGAGGTCCCTGCGCTGGCGTCTGACTCCATCCACTGAAACATCAAGGCCACGCCCCCCACCACGACCTGCAGGTAGGGTCTTAGACAGAAAGGTGTGAGGTCAGAGTGTCGGTTAGATCATCAGAGCGACATGTCGCCGTTCAAAGTGAAGGTTATTAACAACAAATCTAGAACACAGTAGCCAGGATCTGATGATTCAGCAGCTCTGCAGCAGGAGCCAGCGCTTCTGCACCATAAACCTAAAGAAACACGGTAACTTTAAACTTCTTCTGTCATGAAACCAAATCATTTTTGTGCCGTAAACATGAAAATTCATTCACACGAGTAAAACAGTCGTCCTAGGTTGTTTTATTATTTATTGTCCTGCTGGAGGAGAAACGCTGCTTCACCAAAAACCCCCAAAAACACGATCAACAGCGCTTACGACTTCAAACTAGAGAAACGTAAAGGGAATTCAGGTCAACAGAAATGTTAACGCTGCTGTGAGTGGCCCATTAAGATCACCACGGTAACCTGATATTCGATCATCTACTGAGCTGATCATGGTGACTGAAACACCTGTGGGATCTGCTGCTCCACTGTTTTTTCTGAAGGTCAAAGGTCAGTGGGTCCGACAGCTTTACGCTGGTCTGACGGGGTCTGCATTTGTTGTTAGAGCCGCCGAGTTCTGTTGGAAATCCTCCAGCACCATCACTAAACGTCTGGTGCTCTGGAGTTTGTAATAAAATTGTTGATGCAGTTGGTAACCAAGGAGACATCCTGTTGCCATGCCAACATCGCACGCTGTGACTCATGAGCCTCATAAACGAGTGAAAAATGAAACACAAGTGCACGCTGCAGCAGTGACTTGGTTGGCTGAGACATGACTCAGCAGTCTGAGCTGTGAATGAGGTGGTTTCTCAACTCCAGGAGGAACTATGTGATGAATCAGGACATGGTCAACTTTAGGCTTTGGGTTCTGCAGACTGGTCCGGTTCTGGTCTGGTCTTCCTGTGAATAAATTCGTGATGGTTTTATCTTTCTCCAGAGATGCAGAAACAGTAGCTGTCACCCTGTGAGGAGGAGGAGGAGGAGGAGGAGGAAGTGATGATTTCTCTGAGGAGTAGTCAGTCCAGTCAGGCTTTAGACAGCGTCATAGCACAGAGACGGCACTACTTAAAGTTCATAATGACATCGCTATGTCTGTTGATAGTAGGTGTCCCATTGTGCTGGTGTTATTGGACCTCACGGCAGCGTTTGATACCGTGGATCACTCTGTCCTTCTCTCCCGCTTAAACCATGATGTTGGTATTCGTGGCACAGCACTTGACTGGTTTAAGTCCTACCTGACAGACAGGTCCTTTTCAGTTAGTATTGGCAGTGCCTCCTCTTCCAGGGCTCCTCTGTTTTGTGGAGTCCCGCAGGGTTCCATTCTTGGTCCACTGCTTTTTTCCCTTTATTTGTTGCCACTGGGTGCTATTCTAGCTCGGTATCACCTATCCTACCACTTTTATGCTGATGACCTGCAGATTTACATGTCTTTAAAACCTGGCATTAGTAATGCCCAACACCTGCTCACCGACGGCATTTCTGCAGTGAAACAGTGGTTAAACCAGAACTTTTTGTTTCTGAATGAAAAAAAGACTGAGTTCATTTTGTTTGGTGAGAATGCCTCTGCTGACACCAGTACTCTGAACTTTCACTTTGGCAACTCTGTAAAAAATCTAGGTGTGATTTTTGACAAGACTTTTAATTTTTGCAAACAAGTCAATTCTGTTGTCAAATCAAGCTTTTATCACCTTCGTCTTTTATCTAAGGTTAAACCTTTTTTATGCCAAAGTGACCTTGAGAAGGCCATGCATGCATTTGTCAGCTCCAGGATCGACTATTGCAATGCTCTTTACTTCGGTGTCTCACAGGCGACCCTTAGCAGGTTGCAGCTGATCCAAAACACGGCTGCTCGAATTTTAACTGACACCCCTAGACGTGAGCACATCACTCCAACTTTGTCTGCCCTCCATTGGCTGCCTGTTCGCTTTCGAATCGATTTTAAGCTTTTATTGTTTGTTTTTAATGCTCTTAATGGTTTGGCCCCATCCTACATCTCAGATTTGCTGAGTTTCAGCACTAGCGGTAGATCCCTACGGTCTTCTTCCCAGTTTCTACTACACATTCCAAGGACAAGATATAAACACTGGGGTGACCGGGCTTTCTGTGTGGCAGCACCTCGACTGTGGAACCAGCTCCCTCTGGACTTACGCTCCATCTCTGACCCTGGCCTTTTTAAATCTAAACTCAAAACCTTCTTTTATAGAAAAGCCTTCAATACACAGTAATGTGGATTTTTTATTAATGGTTTTCTCTTATTTGCTTTTTTATCTGAATTGAGTGTTTTTTTGCTTTTATGCGACCTGTTAAGCACTTTGGCTGTCTAGTTGACTGTTTTAAAGGGCTATACAACCAATAAATGAATGAATGAATGAATGAGTATCATCTTCTGAGTCATCATGGATTCGGCTGTTTTCTCCAGAAGCATCCGAGGTTCTGGTCAGTTTTTCTCACCCTCATCAGAATGGGAACAGGAACATTTTAGATGCAGGAAGGAGACAACACCACAGACCTCACACATTTTCACCCCGACAGAAAAAAAAGCTCAAACGTAATAAAAGAAGGAGCTTTTATTTCTTCTAATTGCTCGTTGATGTTTCCTGGCTGGAGGTGGAACATCACGGAATCGTAAAACTAATTTACCTTCAGAGAAACCACGTCAATGATTATCAGATTATCGCAGTCAGCTGGGCTCAGCAGCCTCCCTGTCCTCATAAACACACACACACACACACACACACACACACACACACACACACACACACACACACACACACACACACACAAACACACACACACACACACTGTCAGGAGACTTGCTGTAATTTGCTGCCTTGTTGCTCTGGGCGACTGCCTTCTGTTGCCATGGTGACAGCAGATGAAATAAAATGTCCCTTCAGCCACACACACTCATATTTACATAGCTATCCTTGTAAGGACCACAGGCACAGAACTAAATAGCTGCCCCAGGTCCAAACCTTCTGGTTCTGATCTGGTTCTGGTTCTGACCTGTACTAACCTGCAAACAATCACTCAAAGCTCCGAAGTCCCAAAAGTGTTAGGAATTGAATTTGATTCTGACAAAGATGTCATCCAGAAACATGTTAAAACATCATAACAGCAGATAAACACGACCAGAGCCAGACCAGAAAATCACACAGATGTGTGTGTGATGTAACGATGCTGACAGGTGGAAGGAAACAGCATCGGAGTCAGGTTACCGTGACGATGCAGCATCACATCAAGTGAAACCAACACGGTGGTCAGCAGAAATCCTTACCTGAGCAACATGAATCAGAGCAGTGCCAAGCAGCAGGAGGCCGAGAGACACCATGCTGCAGATGGAACCCGACGCACAGCGAGGCTGACACTGAACAGCCAGGGAGGACAGGGGGAGGAGCCATGACTGTGTGGGGTGGGGGGTGATGATGACGAGGAGGTAAAGTTGTGGTTTCTGGATGAGGAGCTGCCAGAGGAACAGAGCAGATTAGCGCCACCTGGTGGTCCCTCTGGATCCAACATGAGACACCATAGTGTTCCTGCATGGTAGTTTCTGATCTGTGTCAGAGGCCTGAGAGACGCTGTCTCCATCCTGGTCCAAGCAGGAGAAACACAAATCTGACTGGTGAAGCTGGACAGACGTTTAACACGTTTAGTCAGTTCTGCAGAGATGAACTCAGGGACCATCAACAGATACCCAGTAAGTAGAAACATCACACAAAGGAAATCAATTCAGGTCACATGACCAAAACACTAAATCAATATAATGAGTTATAAGCTGCCGTCTCATTAGTCTAACATACGAACACAACTCAAGCAACAGGATCTGGGAGCTACTGAAGTGACATCATTCATCATGAGAGTCATTTAGGCACCTTTTGGGTGGATCAAAACGAGAGTAACGCTGGCTGAAAGGAGACAAAAATACCTGCAGCTTAATGCTTCATTTATGAATCTATACTCCAATAGAAATGGGAGTAGCAAACTTTTGTTCTCATTGGACTGTGGCGTCGTCTATGCAGTCCAGATGGACCCTGTTCCAGAGTGATGGGTGCATCAGGGTAAGAAGAGAGGCAGATGAAGTGATGCAGCCATCATGCCTAGTGCCTACTGTACAAGCCTGTGGGGGCGGGGCTATGATCTGGGGTTGCTGCAGTTGCTCAGGTCTAGGTTCAGCAACAGGATGTGCTCCAAGAATGAGGTCAGCTGAATGACCAGGTTATTGGACCCTAGTGAGGATGAAGGTAATTATCACAATTCTTCATTAGATGAAGTTTTTTTCATGTTCAGTTCATTCATTCATCTGAGTTAACAAACACAATCTGACTTGAGACCAGTTTACTGTTTATTAAACTTTTCACTGAATAAACACAGCAGGGGGCATTTCCGTAGCAACAAGTCACACACATCATCATTACTGTCAACACCATTGTCATGGTTACCGATGCTGGGCAAAATGTCAACACACAGGAAGTTACATCACAGAGGTCAAAAGGAAGGTCACAAATAAGAACGAGAAAAACCGAGGCGGAGGAAAGAAAGCGCTGGAGAAAATCTGAGGGGGAGAAGGATGAAGATAAATAAATAAAGGAAGTGAGCGATGAGGCAAGGAGAGAACAAACAAGTAATGATCACAGACACACCTGTACAAGAACCAGGAAGTACAATCCCACTGATCGTTAGTTACTGAACAACACAAGAAGAAAACGTGTCACCATGCGGAGGAAGATACTAGAAACACCTCACTTACAAAAACACAAGAAGAAGAAATTAGGAAGAGTCAGAACTTTTCAGTCTTCTGATTGGCTGAGAGCAGATAAACACAGCAGTCTGTCTGAAGGGTAAAACGGGACATGTCGACACACTCAGGAGGCAGGAAGAAGACGAGGAGATGGAGAAGCTGCAGGTCCAGAATCTCGGTGACGTTATTTTTATTAAGTGGGACCCTGTTCTGGTTCTGACCCTGGTTCTGGCCCGGTTTCATCCTTCAGACGGATCTCCATGCAGCAGGAATGAACAGAAGGATGAAGCTCAAACACAGCGTGTTGGATCCACTCGCCACCTGAGCCGCCATGAAGCTGGGTTCACAGTGAGTCTAGGATGACATCACTTCCTGCGATGCTGGCGGACACCCAGCTCTCCAGCTCAGACTCCGTTTCAGGTTTGGATCTGATTTCCATCTGGACTCAGTGTGAACAGCTTCAGTACTGTCAGGTTTAGGGGGAGGGGCTTAAACAGCTACTTGGGCTCAATACGACAAAAGAAGAGCGAGTTCAGCTTATATCATATATATGTGTTGGGTGACATCTATACAGCACACCGATTACATACTGGAACGACAGGATCACCACGGTAACGGGTTCAGGGTTCTGCTCCTCAGGCTTCCTGTTGGTGTCTCGGTGGTTTCTTCAAGTTGTGTTTTTATTTATAATTCTCTCGTTTTGGGTCATTTACACATCAATTCACTAAAGTGATCATTTAGCCCCGCCCCCATCCCCCCACCCCACCCAGTAACTCTGCATACAGATAGGAGTGTTGCATTGTGGGTAGGTTGCTGGCGACCCACTGCTGGTTCACTCCGACGCTTCCTGGAAGAAAAAAGGGGAAATCAGGTGATTCAGGGTCAGTTTTCAAAATAAAAGCATTAAAGGTCTAATTCTGTCATGCGTCCTGCACGTGAAAATGTTCTTCAACGCCAATCGCCTGCGTTAGCCACAGAAAGGAAACAGATGGGAAAATGAGTGAGTCAGGAAAAGCCTGTCTCTTCTAGCCACTGGAAAAATGAATATTCATGGCCCCGCCCACCTTGGCGGCAGTAGCTCAGGAGGTAGAGCGGGTTGTCCAGTAATCGGAAGGTTGCAGGTTCGATCCCGGCTCCGGCCAGAGAATGCTGCTGTGTGTCCTTGGGCAAGACACTTAACCCACCTTGCCTGCTGGTGGTGGTCGGAGGGACTGGTGGCGCCAGTGCTCGGCAGCCTCGCCTCTGTCAGTGCGCCCCAGGGCAGCTGTAGCTACATCGTAGCTCATCCCCACCAGCATGTGAATGTGTGTGTGAATGGGTGGATGACTGATTGTGTTGTGAAGCGCCTTGGGGGGTTGTAGAACCCTAAGAAGGCGCTATACAAATACAGGCCATTTACAGGCCATTTGGCTCGGGACCGCCCACGGGAAGGACAGAGCATCAAGGCTAGTAGAAGCTAACTAATAGCAGCTGTTATTTGCAACTTCAAGCATTGTGACGATCACCACCAATGTTCTGCTCTCTTAGGAGAAAATGTCATTTTACATCTATTATCGTTATAAAACGTTCAATTACAAACCGTCAGGAAGGGGTTGGTCTTCTATTCCTCCTTCATCCTCAGACTCAGGATCAAATAATAATCATTTTTAATTGTACATCAGAATCAGGCTAAAACACCTGGCCTCACCTGCTTTCTGTCCGCTCACATCTGGTTGGAGTAGGAGGTTGGAGCCCCCTGCTGAGCGTAGCCTGGACCGTACTCCGCTTCCTGGATACAAGAAAACACTGAGCTATAGATGCATGGATGGATGACATCACACACACACCTGTTGTTGAATATAAATAACAATAATTGTGTAGAGAATGGTCTGAGACCACCACAAGCCTTAGTAGCCATGTCTACTAGCATTTAGCTTTAGGGTCAGGGTTAGACCCTGGGAGGTCACATGTCCAATTATCCTCAGACAAGATACTGAACCCCAACAGTTAGTGATAAAAATGAAGAGACGACCTGCTCTAGTTGTTTCTTCCTTGGTTGCTCACCTGGTTATATCCCTGCTGGTTGTAATCCGGCTGGTAGCCACCCTGGTTGCTGGCATACGGGTCTTGTTCATACGCCCCCTGCTGGCCGTAGGTGTCAGGAGCAGGTTTAGCCTGAGGAGGCGGAGCCCGCATGAAGGGGGCTATGATCCCCGTCTCCTTGAAGACGAACCAAAGGTTTCCCAGCCACAGGATCAGATTAATGAATCCAAATGCCTGCAGGAGACGATGAAGGTCACAAGTGGTCTATCCTCCAAGAACAGAACAGCCCGACTGTTTGACTCACACAAATATGAATCTTCAAAATCATTTTACCTACAAAAGTCTTACGTGGTGCTCTAAACGAACTCTTGTGAACATATAACAAAACACGAGTTGAGAGAGTTCACCCTGATGCGTCGGGTCCAGGTGAGCTCTTACCACAGAGGTGTTGAGGCCAGACATCACCGGGTCGTGAACTTCATGGCACCTGTGTATCTTTTCTTCACAGGCGTCAATCATAGTGATGACCTCGTCTGGATTTGTTGCTGTCTTCACGTCGGACAGACCTTTAGCCCAGGCCGCTGAACTCACGAGCCACATGAAGGCAAAAACTCCGGTCACTCCGAGGTCCTGGAACAGCACAGAGATCCGGGTCAGGCTCCTCCCTCTTCTCACATTCTAACATTAGCCCCTTTTCAGTTCTGAATGATTTCATCTCATTCTGTTACAAACCAAGATGAATTAAACGTGATGAGAATAAAAACATCTCCCAGATGATGTCACTCACAATCAGAGGGCCTTTGTTGTTCTCCTTGTACTTTTCATAAAAGAAGATGTAGATGCTGAGAGCGGCTGTGGAGTAGAGGAAGGCGAACACACCAATGGTGACAAAGAATTCAGCCGAAGAAGAATAGTCGCCAACCAGGAAGACTCGCTCCTTGTTTCCATCCTTACAGGTGGGGGCGTCGAAGTACACCTGGTGGAGTCTGGGAGGAGAGACGGCCGGGGATGGTGGAGAGCAAACGTGTGACAAAAGAGTACATAAAACCATCCGTCCGTCCGTCCGTCCGTCCGTCCGTCCATTCAATTCAATTCAGTTTATTTCTATAGCGCCAAATCACGACAAGAGTCGTCTCAAGGCTCTTCACAAAGTAAACATTCCAATACAGTTCAGTTCATTGAGCCAATCAGTAAAAAAGTTTCCTATATAAGGAACCCAGCAGATTGCATCAAGACACTGACTGTGTGTTGATACAATCCTCATACTAAGCAAGCATGTAGCGACAGTGGGAAGGAAAACTCCCTTTTAACAGGAAGAAACCTCCAGAGGATCCTGGCTCAGTATGAGCAGCCATCCGCTACGGCTCACTGGGGGTTGAGAAGACAGAGCAGGCACACACACACACACACACACACACACACACACACACACACACACACACACACACACACACACACACACACACACACACACACACACACACACACACACACACACACACACACACCATATATATCAAGTAGTGTTTCTATGGCTACACTGTGATTTCTTAGTAGAAGTTCTATTTAGTAAGAGAAACTTTATTGTCTTTTATCCATCCATCCATTCATCATCCATCCATCTCCATTCATCCATCCATCCATCCATCCATCCATCCATCCATCCATCCATCCATCCATCCATCTATCCATCCATCCATCCATTCATCATCCATCCGTCCGTCCGTCCGTCCGTCCGTCCGTCCGTCCGTCCGTCCGTCCGTCCGTCCGTCCGTCCGTCCGTCCGTCCGTCCGTCCGTCCATCATCCATCCATCCATCCATCCATCCATTCGTCCATCCATTCGTCCATTCATCATGCATCTATCCATCCATCTAATCATCCGTCCGTCCGTCCATCCATCCATCCATCCATCCATCCATCCATCCACAAACCATGGTTAGCATGGAGGTCCAGCAACAAAATAACTCCTGCAGGTTGTCTACAAGGGTGTTAAAATCACCTTACAGAACATCACTCACAGTCTCCTGGACTGTTGCTAGGTGTAGAAGAACCCCACCCAGAGATGGAGGACAAACACCTCTCCTCTAGGGCGACTCCAGAACCAGTTAGAGTCCAGCGCCTCTCTGGGACACTGATTCCAGAATCCTAGTGTTGGGTCAGGGTGAGGAGGGTGGTTTCCTGTGGACTACTGGGCTATACCCAGCTGGACCCCATGGATGAAGGCATGTCAGCCATTAAATGGGCTAAAGCATCATGGTTGGCCCCAAAACCATGTCCCCCTAGGAGACCCAGCCAGGAACAACCTGACCCTGATAAGCTCTGGGACATGTGGCGCTGATCCACTGGGGCTTCAACGAGCTTAATTTGATTTAAACAGCAAAGCAGAACAAGATGTTTTATTGCAGACAGACTGCATATTTACCCTGTGAGCTCCTAAGATGTGAAAGACTCTGACCTGAACGGATATTCGAACTGCACCTCCACCCCGAGGTCGCTGTCCGTTCGGTTCTTACACTCCACGGCCATCTTGAACATCCCAGAATAACTGCCACAGGTGGAGAAGGCAAAGATGGCAAAAAACTGAAGGAAAAGGAAGAAAACCAGGTGGTTAAAAAATGCTTCCTGAAGTTCCTCCAACAAAAGTAGGAAACATAAACTAGACGATTAGAAACAAAGCCAGAGGAGAACTTTGAGATTTAATGATCCTGATGAGATCTGTGGTTGTGGTCCTGGAGGGGCAGAAGCTCTCTGATAACCCGGGATAAAAACACACTCACATCTTAGAAAGTTCATTTAAAAATCAAAATAATTTATTGATCAACAAAACAAAAACAACCTGTGGCTTAATATTTAAGTTACAAGCTCTGGTTTTGGGTCTAGTTCAGCCCGACCCGCCTGTCGATCTCCTGATCCGTCCTTCTCTTTCTGATGAAAAAGATCCAGAGAAACTTAAACTCCCCCACTGGAGGTAGGCCCTCCCCCCAGACCTGGAGCTACCATGGACCAGACTCACACTCCCTTGGTACCGGGACCTGAAGACCACCATGACAGATTCTTCCACCAGAGGTTCCCAGCAGACCCTTAAGGTTCTCCCAGGCCTATGTGGTGTCCTCCCCTGCCATCTGATCCAACTCGGCACCAGGTCCTGCTCCTCTCTACACCCGAGTGTCCAAAGCATGCAGCTGCAGGTCAGATGATAGAAGATCATTCACTGATGTGCGACCTAGGCTGCCCTGGGGCCACGTGTACCGATGGGCATCCTTATGACCAAAGATGGTGCTCGTTAACAGAACCCCACTGTTCCTCTCAATCACGCTCTTCCAGGTCACATCGCCAATGCCCACATGAGCATGGAAGTCCCCCAGCAGGCCTATAGAGCACCATCTGGTCCCATGGCCTCCAGAAGAGGGCGGGTATTCTGAGCTGCTGTTCTCTGACCCAAAGCCTCGGCTCGGGGGAAGCTTCCTTGTTGTCCACCTGGGATAAACCCCAACATACAGGTCAAGAGTCTGGAGGCCAACAAGAAGCCCACTTGCATCTTTCCCCTGGAGCAACTCCAGCACAGCAGATTCATACCAAGGACTTGAGTTCCAGAGCCGATAGTGTGCGTGTGCAGGTCAGTTTCATATCCAGACTTGGGCGGGGTTTATTATCTCGATCGTAACACTGGATGGATTTATGAGAGGCCCGATCCGGTGACTCAAACTGATGTGACCGATCACCTGGTGCCACATCGTTCCATCGTTCACAAACATGGACCAGAACCATGCATGGATTAAAATCCCTCTGACAGACATTTTAAATCTCTGTTTAAACAAAATTAATCCTTTTGGGTCAGAACCAGCTTAGATGTGTTAAAGCACCAGTTTATTTCTGTGTAGGCGATTTCAAATGTGAGTAACACACCTTACGTGTGTGTGTGTGTGTGTGTGTGTGTGTGTGTGTGTGTGTGTGTGTGTGTGATAAACTCACCCATTCTAAGACCTTGATGAAGCCCAGAGGAACCTTCAGAACCCTGAACTGGCCCTGGGCCACCAGCTGGGACAAAGAAACAGAAGGATGAGTCATCAACAGGTGAGTCCATACCGGTAATTTAAACGTCTTCAGAACCAGAACCAGAACCCTGATGGGTCATGTTAGACTGGTTTTAATCTGCAGGTGTTTGGTTCTTATAGCAGCTGGTTAGCATCATGTTTATTAATGATGTCATTTGTTTACCAAAACAAACAATTTGTTGAAGGAGACCCGACCCATCAGGCCTCTGGGTGGCGCTGCTCATCCATCCTGATGTAGTCTACTGATGGGAGGTCATGTGATCAGTAACGGGTCAATTAAACAGGAGTTGGAGCATTGGGCAGACTCCGCCTACTTGGGTCATTCAGGTGTGTGACTGATCCAGAGGGTTCGGGTGCTACAGTCAGTGTCTGACCCGACTCCAACACATAGATAAGGGGTGTTTACTGGTGCCAAAAACATAACATAAACAATCAGAGTCTCGACCCGTCTCCAAGTCCGGGCCCTGCCCAGATCTAGGTCCATAACGACCGGATCTGATCAAATTATCACTAAAAGGAAAAAGTTTCATTCAAGGGTTCTGTCTTCACTGGGTTCATCTGGGTCTGCTGAGGCTCCATGAGATCCAGATGTTCACCTCTAACGGTTTCTTCTGATCAGACTTGGAGATCAAAATGTGTTCCTAAGACCAGAACCCGGGCCAGAACCCAGATCCGGGTCTTCAGCCTCCAGAACCTAATAATAATGCTGGTTGTTGAATTAATTTGATTTAAACTTGAGGCCTGGTTCCGGTTCTGATCCCGTGATCCAGAACATCCAGAGAGGATGGAGTGATGGTCCAGTAGAACATGACAGAATCTCTGGTTTACCTTTGGGTTCGCGCTGTTGAATCGTTTTACGTCACTTCCGCTCTAACAGCTGTTGGGTTTATTTCAGGTAGGCCTATCGGCTAATTCTACAGAACCCGGTTCGGCCCACTAGAAGCCCAATCTCGATTCTGCAGAACCCGGGTCCACCATGATGGCCTGGACCAGGTGCGTCCGTACAGGAACCAGAACCAGAACCAGGACGTTTCAACACAACGTGACGAGACAGAAGACAGCTGAACGTCTCAGTTCTGATGGTTCTGTTGGGTCTAAAGCGGGTTCCGGATCTCAATCAAGACCAGATTCGGTTCAACCCAAATCAGCATCCCGAACACCCCCCCTCCGACCCCCTCCGCGGGCTGCCATTTTATCACCGCGCGCACGCGCTCAGAATATGTTCGTGTCATCAGTAAAACCCAGTTTAGTTTGAATTTTCATCCTGCAGCAGAACCGAACCCCACCCAGCACCGGAACCGGGATGTGGTCTCGGCCCGCAGCTTCATTAAAAAACCGCATCCATCCTCCCGCCGCCTCACGCACGGAGGTTCAGAACCCTAACAGAACCGAACCCGAACCCCAAACCGACCGGGGGAATAAAATAAGGAGCAAGGAGGTACCTGGTTTGCAACGTCCATCCTGCTCCGGTACCGAGGAGAGAAGAGATGGAGGAGAGATGAAGGGGGGAGGGAGGGAGGAGAAATGGAGAGGAAGGGGGATGGAGGGAGGAGAGCTGGGGGGGTGGAGGGGTGAGGAGTAGGAGGGAGGAGAGAGGTGGGGGTGGAGTAGGAGTGGGTGAAAGGGGAGGAGAGATGGAGGGGGAGGGGCACTGACGACACTCCACGATGACGTGAGGGATAAATCACGTGACTCTGGAATCAGCGCTTTTATCACTAATCAGTGCTTTTAGAATCATTCTGAACCAGCTGAGCTGGACCCGTTCCATTTCTTAGTATCAGAACCTGAATGGATAATAATTTTTGAAATTATGGAAAACTATTTTGTGTCTGTTCACTTCCTGTTTTATTTTGTAGACATGTTGTCCTCGAGATCTACTTCCTGTCTGTTTTCCTGCTGTTTCTCATCTTTTTCCTCACCTTCATCAGCTGTTTCTTGATTCATGAAATTGGAACTGATCCAACCAGGCCCCGTGGATCCGTTGGTACCGGGTTGGTACCGAGCAGAAACAGAAAAACTCACAAAGGTTTTGAAATTTTTTAAAAGTTAAAAGAAATGAAAAATGACTGAAAATCATATATCTGCCGTAGTCTTGTTTTAGTGATCATGTCGTACCAGGTGTGGTACCATGGTCTCAGAAGAACTTTGTTCTGATGAACCAAATCAATTGATAGGTGGACTTCCTGCTGAATGTTGTGGTTATAGCTCCATGCATTACTCCTTAAAACCAGCAGAGGTCCTCAGAGTCCAGCGGGAGCTCAGGTGCGTAGAAGGCTGCATTCCATTTCTGTGTTCCACTACTGCTGGTTCTGTCAAACGGAACTAGAACTTTCTGAGAGTGGAACACAGTCCTCCTGGGCAGCAGCTGATGTTTAAACACAGACGAGTCAGCTGCTTCGAGACTTTATTGGAAACAAACAAACAAACAAACAAACAACTAGTTCTCGTCAGGAAACACGAGCCCTTAGAACCGGTTCAGACAAAAACACGGGTCCAACAGAACCGGGTTGCTTCCATCCATATTTAAAAATAATTAAAACATGAATATTTGTAAAAAAAAGAGAAAAGTTCAAAAGAACAAAGTCAAATAAATAAGTTTAAAAGGTACAAATAAAAAATGTTCTCAGGGCAGCAACAACAAAACCCTCCAGATGCGTCCGACCTTCAGACCTTAAAAAAACAATAAATATCATTTCCTCTAATTTCATTTCTAAGAAAAGCTAAAAGAAACTTTAATTTAAATCTGAATTATACAAAATTTCATGAAACTTTCTGAAATTCTGCTAAAAAATCCATATAGAAAAAGTTTGTTTGATTTTATAAAACTGCAGCAGTTTGTGAAGAGAGGCTGGAATCAGCTGGAATCGTGTAAACCACCTACTTTCTTCCTGTTTCCTTCTTAGTCTCTTCCAATTGGTTTAGATTAAACCCCGCCTCCCTTCTGTGATTGGTTAGGTTTCCAGTCAGGAGGTGATTACAGTGGAAGGTAGAAACCCCGCCTCCATGTTCTCTGACTGGTCAGAATGACGTTACACAGGCCATCTCGTCAGCTAGCTCCTCCTCCACGCGGTTCGTCCTGATTGGCTCGTCGTCGCTGTACAGCGCCGCTGGGTCGTCTGCAATGGTGCTGAGGAAGTCGTGGCTCCCGGAGCTCAGCAGGTCACTCGCTGCAGACTCCATCTCATCCACCGTCATGTGACACGCATCCGCAATCTCCCGCTTTGCGAATGCCACAAACTTTGGGTCTCGGGCGTAAAGGCCGAGTCCTTCTGAGATCAGAACCTGCAGTGGAACCAGAAATGGTTACTGATCTCCATGGAAACACCACCAGGGAGGTTGTGACGGGGTTCTGTCGACTCACCGCCTCCACCAGGCTGTCGGCTGATCCTCGTTTCTCTGTGAAAGGAGCACCGAGCTGAGAGGGAACTCTGAGGGTGGTGTACGCTCGGTAGGGCGCCGGGGCTACAACACAGTCACATGACACGTTCAGACAGGAAACGCACGACTCGTCATGCTTACCAACTGTATTTGTTCCCACCTGATGTCCCTGCAGGGCCACTGTACCACGCCGGTCTGTCTGCTGCACCTGCAGGATCACAGGAAGCTGTCAGCTGAACCTTCACAATAAAAGCCCTCTGAAGGGTTCGCTTTTTAGTTTTACAAGTCTGTCCTCACCTCGTCCTGCTCCTCCTCTCTTCCCCTCACCCCCTGGGCCTCCATCCCGCCCCCACGGAGGGCTGCCCTCCTCCTCAACCAGGATGAGAGGAGCGTAGAGGAGGCGGCCACGGCGAGGACACGGCTTTGCCCAGGAAGTCGAGGAGGCTGCAGAGGAGCCTCCTGAGGAGTGGTGGGAGTTGTACGCCTGGTGAGTGGGAAGGAGAGGGGAAGTTACCCTAGGACCAGGCGTGTGTGTGTGTGTGTGTGTGTGTGTTACCTGAGCACGGCGTGGCGGTGATGTTGGGTGGTACGTCCCAGGAATGGGCAGGTCATCACTGCTGCCCTGCCGCCTTAGACACTGAATGTTAAAGGACGGTTTCCGGCCTGGAGAGAAAAACAAATGCAACCAGTCAGCTGTTAGGAGCATCACGAGAACGTCGGGCTCAGAAGAACTTTTCAGACAGGAGAACTTAGTAAAAGTGAGCTGGACCATACTACAGTGGATGGAACCATAAGGAGACAGGAGGATAGGAAACCTCTGGTATAGGAGTCATTGTCCTCCACATGAATGTTGAAACAACTTATTGGGTTGGTAGAAGGTAAAGAGAAGTGAGTGAGTGACAAGGCCTTGTGTGGTAGGAGTAGAAGGTTGGTAGGAGATGATATGTGGTGTATTTAAATGATTAGAACACTGGAGAGGACACTGGCAGGACCTTCCAATGTTTGATGTGAATCATTGAGAGATGAGGAGCAAAGATGGCAGACGTAAACAAAACCCAACCGAGTCCTCGGACCGTTGCCAAGTTACAGTCGAACAAAGAGAGTCCAACTTGTGGTGGCAGAGGAGATACTGGAGGAGGTGACCCTTGCCCGTGAGGTAGTGGTGGTGAGAAGAGTTAGCCTTGGTTGATTATTCAGAATAAGGTCTGCTTGTGAGGCCTATGGGGTCCCCTGGGGATCAGGACTGAGTGAACACCCAGAGTCCAGCGGGTTACAAGATGAGCCCAAAAAGACAGTTTCATATATTTATAACAACCCGTTGACTCAAAGGGTCACGTCTTCCTCAGGAATGAAAGCCCGGAGGATGATTTGTCCACCCAGGGCTTTAAAACTGATTGGTGAAGATCACGAGGCCAATATGGACTTTACAGAAGGTATGTTGTCATATTGTGTAAAGCCTTAGCGCATGTATTTGGAGCAAGGCTTGAGTGTAACATCAGTTAAAGGTGAGGAAACATCGGGGGCAGCCAAGTGAAAGCAAAGTCAGGGAAGCTTTGTCGTTAAATACTGAAACAGGCGTTGAAGGAAGAGTAGTGGACAGGACGACCAAGTCAAGGACGGGCAACACGGCCTGTTGACCTGCACCTCAACCAGGGACAGGTGCCGAAGACTGAGGGGCGGGGGTAGCCAGGTGTGGGTGGAAGGTAAGTCCAAAAGCATCGGTATGAGCACCGACAGTCCGAAGATAGTTAAAAACGCGCTTATTCTGGAAACTCGAGTATCACAGACAACAAAGCAATCACTTAACAAGAGACGGGATTTGGTAGCGTAGAGTATAAACACCAGACGAGACAGAGTGCAGCGCAGGTCGTACCTGTGGGCGTGGCAGGAAGTAGGCGTCTACGGGTGGTCCTTCTGCTATTGCTGAAGCTGTTACCATAGCTACTGTTGGTGTAGGGGGAGGGGTCATCATAATGGTCCCTGAACTCATCAGGGTAATGTCTGCAAACGCACGCACACACACACACACACACACACACACACACACACACACACACACACACACACACACACACACACACACACACACACACACACACACACAATAGGTCTCATTAGCTGAACACAAAGTAAAGTCTGTCATCAGGAAATTCAAAGAGATGAAAAACAAGGCAGTGATCCATTAGAGGGTTAGGGTTTAATGAAGACACCCCCCTCCCCCCACCTGTCTCTGGAGGTGATGCTCTCGTTGTCTTCCTCCCTGCTGGTGTAACCCTGCTCCCCGTACGTCTCCAGATCTCCATTCCTCCAGGACTGGTCTCTGGAGTCCCTCCTGCAGACCAACAGGTTAGTCAAACTCCTCTGGTGTTTAGGATGAATCCTGGGTCGTCTGGTTCTGGTTAGCTCCTCTGATGGATCCTATTAAACTTGATCATGAAACACCCAGACCTCTCTCACCTTCCATGTTTGTAGTGTGATGGTCTCATGTGGACGTGGTCCAGCAGGCCGTTCTTCACAGAGGAGCGCCGATGACGGTTCACTGATGACCTGAGACTGTCTCCACGATGAAGATGCTCCTCGTGTTCGTTCCTATTCACCGTCTTGGTGAGCGAGCCGACTCGGTGGATCAGACCACCATTGGAGACGCCGCCATCACCTGTAAAGGTGGGGGAGGTCAGATGGTGGTCTGGTTCCTGAGCTGCTCTCTCATTTAAAGCTCAATGTTTGATGAAAGAACATTTCCTACTTTTGGTTTTTTGAATTTTCAAGAATGAACTTTGGTGAAAACATTTTTATTCTAAAAGCCAAACTTTAGAGAGTTCATGAGGGATTCAGTGGATTTCATTTACCAGAAGGTGTCAGCATGGAGCCGCGCCGGGTCTCTGCTCCAAATCCGTTCTCAGCCTTCAAACACAGAGATAACAGGAACGTTATCCTGCCTTCACACTGCCTAGTGTTATTTACAACAGCTGATGTAGCAGCACCTTATATGATGAGCTCTCCACCTTTTCGTCCTCCAGCATGGCCTCCTCCTCCTCCTCCTCCTCCTCCTCCAGGTCTTTGTTCAGAGCCAGACGCATCTCTGGACCCAGATCCTGCAGAGTCTTCAGACCGGCTTTACAAAGCTGCACAGGGACAAACAAACGCTTACAGAAGCAGCAGAACCTCGTGTTCTTAGAGGAACCTGCCGCCTCACATGATGCTCACTAACAGTGATTGGCTGACTGACAACAAACACGGGCCAATCAGAAAGCTCTTGCAACAGAAACACTGAGTGTGTTCCACCAGGGGGACCCAGGAAACGCCCACACTCCCAAACAAAACCCGGACAAAATGTCCTCATGTGATTACCTCCAGAACCACCAGCACCTGGTGAGGAGGAGGAGCTACAGACAGGTAACCCTAACCCAGCAGACTGATGGATGGATTTACAGACCTGGACAGCAGACGGGTTGGTGGACTCGGACTCTACGGCCAGAGCTCCCTTCTCCTTCCTCTTTCGGAACTTCCTGAAATAATCCTGGATCAGGAAAGTTGCATAAAACTTCCCAACAGTGACTTCCTCCTCTGCAGGCAGAGAGACGCTGAGTCAGCAGGTAGAAACTGGAGTACAATTACTACAGTACAAATACCAGCTGCCTTACAGTAGTAACTTAAGTACTAGTTACACTGAAGTAATATTAGTAGTTACAATGCAGCATCAGTAGTATTAGTACCTTCGTGGGGGGGGATGACTTCGTCCAGCAGCTTCGGTTTCATTCTTTTCCAGATTTTCTTGATGATAGCCCTCAGCTCTTCGTTCTCCTGCTCAGGGTTACCTGGAAGCAGCATCCGATGGGCGGAGTCAGAATCGAGGCCCATGAAGACAGACCGATTAATCAGATAGTAATATTATTATTTCTCCTCATAAAAACTAATCAGACCCATAATCGGCCTTCTACTGAATCCCACAGTTACATTTAAACAACAACAAGAACTTTATACAGAGTTTTGGTCAGACTATTGGGTGTTATTGCTATTCTATACTGGTAAATGTTACAGATATAATCTGTGTAATATCACAATCTCAAAAAGGACAAAATTGTGAAGACCCCCTACAATCTTGAGGGGTCCCCCTTGGGGGGTCACAGACCCCAGGTTGTGGACTCTACAAGACCAGGTTCTGTAGGGGACTCTTCAAGACCAGGTTCTGTAGGGGACTCTACAAGACCAGGTTCTTAGGGGACTCTACAAGACCAGGTTCTGTAGGGGATCTACAAGACCAGGTTCTGTAGGGGACTCTTCAAGACCAGGTTCTGTAGGGGACTCTATAAGACCAGGTTCTGTAGGGGACTCTATAAGACCAGGTTCTGTAGGGGACTCTATAAGACCAGGTTCTTAGGGGACTCTATAAGACCAGGTTCTTAGGGGACTCTACAAGACCAGGTTCTGTAGGGGACTCTACAAGACCAGGTTCTGTAGGGGACTCTACAAGACCAGGTTCTGTAGGGGACTCTACAAGACCAGGTTCTGTAGGGGACTCTATAAGACCAGGTTCTGTATGGGACTCTACAAGACCAGGTTCTGTAGGGGACTCTATAAGACCAGGTTCTGTAGGGGACTCTCAAGACCAGGTTCTGTAGGGGACTCTACAAGACCAGGTTCTGTAGGGGACTCTAAGACCAGGTTCTGTAGGGGACTCTACAAGACCAGGTTCTGTAGGGGACTCTACAAGACCAGGTTCTGTAGGGGACTCTACAAGACCAGGTTCTGTAGGGGACTCTACAAGACCAGGTTCTGTAGGGGACTCTTAAGACCAGGTTCTGTAGGGGACTCTATAAGACCAGGTTCTTAGGGGACTCTATAAGACCAGGTTCTTAGGGGACTCTATAAGACCAGGTTCTTAGGGGACTCTATAAGACCAGGTTCTGTAGGGGACTCTATAAGACCAGGTTCTTAGGGGACTCTATAAGACCAGGTTCTTAGGGGACTCTACAAGACCAGGTTCTGTAGGGGACTTTATAAGACCAGGTTCTTAGGGGACTACACAAAATCAGCCTTTTTGCAGAAAAAACTTAGATCTTCATCCACACACCAGATGCTGTTGTCATATTGTCCATTGTTTATGTTACATAAGCCCCACCCACCCCCCGGTTAAAGGTGGATGGAACAGGACATCTCTTTCCAGCTGAAGAGAGAGGTCCTGGAGCCCTCAGCTACATACAGGAAGGCTCTGTCAGCAGTCTGGTGGGCTTCAGGATCTCATAATGGTCTGCTCAAGGCAAGTGGACCTTCAGGAGTTCCCAGGACAATCAGACATATCAACCAGCCAGCTGTCATAAATGGTAAATGGTAAATGGCCTGTATTTGTATAGCGCCTTCTTAGGGTTCTACAACCCCCCAAGGTGCTTCACAACACAATCAGTCATTCACCCATTCACACACACATTCATACACTGGTGGGGATGAGCTACAGCATAGCTACAGCTGCCCTGGGGCGCACTGACAGAGGCGAGGCTGCCGAGCACTGGCGCCACCAGTCCCTCCGACCACCACCAGCAGGCAAGGCGGGTTAAGTGTCTTGCCCAAGGACACACAGCAGCATTCTCTGGCCGGAGCCGGGATCGAACCTGCAACCTTCCGATTACTGGACAACCCGCTCTACCTCCTGAGCTACTGCTGCCCCTGTCATGCAGCCTCTGAGCCAGAAACCACGGACTGCCAGCCTCAGGACCAGCCAAGTACCGTCTGTCTTGATCTTGAGCGCGGTGCGAACCAGAGCAAAGAGCGTGGCGTTGAAGGTAACCATCCCATCAGAGTTCAGAGGCATGTTCATGGCCACCAGCCGCTAAGAGGAAGATGGAGATGAGCAAATGAAGTCATGTGCTTCCCACCTGGACTACAAGCTGCTGCAGGCAGACATGTTTTTACCTTACACGCGACTCTGTGAGGACAGAGTTTCCCGAAACCCAGAGGAGGCTGAATCCTCCGGAGCAGCGCCACCACGTCCAGATGTTTAATTCGACCTCTGAGAAAACAACAATAAAGAGTGATCGTGTACAGACCACAAACTGTCCTGAATCCCTGTTTCTGGAGGATTCCAAACCTTCTTCCCTTTATAAAACGTTTTCAGAAGATCCTGATAAAAGCCGTAAACATGAGCGATAACATTCCCTCAGCTTCCTGTCTGTGCCGAGCTAACAGAGACACCCAAAAACAAACAGGACAGGGATCAGAACCCACTTGGCCTCTGGATCGTACTCAGACCAGATCCTCTTGAACTCATCCAGGTGATGGGGCCCCAGAATCGACCAATCACGTGTCAGGTAGTCAAAGTTGTCCATGATGACGGCGACAAACAAGTTGATGATCTGAGACAGAGACAGAGTTCCTGTTCTTACACAGGAAGTGGAGATGTTGGTGTGGGAATGACTGGAGCGGTGTTCCTGTTCCCTCACCAGGAAAGCACAGAGCATGAAGAAACTGATGAAATACACGATGGCAAAGTTGCTGCCGCAGCTGAACTCCTCTCCCGGCTCGTAGTCCGACTCTGGATCGCATCGTTTACCTGGAAGACTGGCCAACATGATTTCCTGCCACGCCTCACCGGTGGCACACCTGTACACACACACACACACACACACACACACACACACACACACACACACACACACACACACACACACACACACACACACACACACACACACACACACACACACACGTTACACCTGAAGCTGTGGGAGAACCTAATGAGGAGCTCAGTACTGAGAAAAGATCCAGCTCAATCTAAATAAAAAGTTCATAGATACGTTTTAGATGATTACAAGAATGAAAGACGTCCAGGGCAGGAGGATCTGACCTGAAGAGGAGGAGAACAGCCTGAGGAAACGTCTGGAAGTTGTTGTTCCTGTTGATCTGAGTGATGTCCTGCATCGCTATTTTCCCAAATGTCTGAAAAGTTAAAAATAATGAACCACCCTTAAGTTGTCTTCTGTGACCTAAATTAGTTGTAAAGAGTCTGGAGAACATCTGGAGAACATTTAAATATGGGTTCATTCTCTTAACACTTCAATGTTTTCCTGTTCTGATCCATGACAGTTGTTGCATCCTCAGATCCGGTGAGACTGAACTCACCTGCATACCAATGACCGCATAGATGAAGAAGATCATGGCGATGAGCAGAGCAACATAGGGCAGGGCCTGCAGAAACACACTGATGTGAGTTTCTGCCTCTGAGCTAGGGAGCAAGGCAGCAGTGTGGTGCAGGTTAGAATGAAACACAGAGACTTCTGGGATGGAAACTAAAGTCACCATCTTGCTTCAAGAACTGAGGGTTTGGGAGACTCTGAGACTTTCCACACTCTGCTACTCTCTTCTACCACCACTCTCTAACTGCATTATTTCCTGTTATTCCAGCTGTTAACTTTATTTTCTCTCTAAGTGTTTTTCTCCCCAGAAGAAGCTACACTGGCGTTCTGCTGAGCTGTGGTTGCCTCATGGAGGGGGCCATCGGCTGGCACACTGCTGCCAACCACCTAACATTCTCCCTTTCCTGATATTACATCTTACTTTCTTTAACATAGAATGTGCTACTATTAGTTCACCTATTGAATTAATTATAGATTCACTCAGATAAAGACAATAAAGTTTCTCTTACTCTTACTAAATAGAACTTCTACTAAGAAATCACAGTGTAGCCATAGAAACACTACTTGATATATGTGGTGTGGTGTGTGTGTGTGTGTGTGTGTGTGTGTGTGTGTGTGGGTGCGGGGTGTGCCTGTGCCTGCTCTGTCTTCTCAACCCCCAGTGAGCCGTAGCGGATGGCTGCTCATACTGAGCCAGGATCCTCTGGAGGTTTCTTCCTGTTAAAAGGGAGTTTTCCTTCCCACTGTCGCTAAATGCTTGCTTAGTATGAGGATTGTACCAACACAATGACACTAGTCAGTGTCTTGATGCAATCTGCTGGGTCCCTTATATAGGAAACTTTTTTACTGATTGGCTTATGAACTGAACTGTATTGGAATGTTTACTTTGTGAAGTGCCTTGAGACGACTCTTGTCGTGATCTGGCGCTATATAAATAAACTGAATTGAATTGAATTGATGTCAAGAAGACAAAGTTTTGATCTTTTGGAATCTTTAGATGAAAGAAAACTCTGAAGCAAAAATAACTTTTCAGCTGGAGAGAGAATATTTAACCTCTCCTTTATGATGGCCCCGCTTCTATGATGGCCCCGCCTCTGTGATGACCTCACCTCTATGATGGCCCCGCCTCTATGATGGCCCCGGTCTAATACATCCTGTCCCTAAGATGGCCACGCCTCTATGATGGCCTCGCCTCTATGATGGCCCCGCCTCTATGATGGCCCCGGTCTAATACATCCTGTCCCTAAGATGGCCACGCCTCTATGATGGCCTCGCCTCTATGATGGCCCCGCCTCTATGATGGCCCCGGTCTAATACATCCTGTCCCTAAGATGGCCACGCCTCTATGATGGCCTCGCCTCTATGATGGCCACGCCTCTATGATGGCCTCGCCCATATGATGGTCCCGCCTCTGTGATGACCTCACCTCTAAGATGGCCCCGCCCCTATGTTGGCCTCGCCCATATGATGGTCCCGCCTCTATGATGGCCCCACCCCTATGTTGGCCCTGGTCTAATACATTCTGTCCTCTATGATGGCCCCGCCTCTATGATGGCCCCGCCTCTATGATGGCCCCACCTCTATGATGGCCCCGCCTCTATGATGGCCCCGCCTCTATGTTGGCCCCGGTCTAATACATCCTGTCCCTAAGATGGCCACGCCTCTATGATGGCCTCGCCCATATGATGGTCCCGCCTCTATGATGGCCACGCCTCTATGATGGCCCCACCTCTATGTTGGCCCCGGTCTAATACATTCTGTCCCTAAGATGGCCACGCCTCTATGATGGCCTCGCCTCTGTGATGGCCCCGCCCTTATGATGGCCCCATTCTATGATAGCCCCGCCCCATGATAGCCCTGCTCCTTATTGTGGCCCTGGCATTATGATGACCCCATCCGCAGCCCTGATTACCCCACACCTGTGATTACTACGCCCTCATAATGACCCTGATTCTTCGACAACCCCACTCTGATCATGTTCTCACCCTTATGACTCCACCCTTATCATGGCCCCTCCCATATGATGACCTTTGTGATGTCCCCGCCCCCTGACCTGTAGCGATTTGATGAACGTCCACAGCAGCGTACGAATCCCCTCCCCCTTATTCAGCAGCTTGACCAATCGCATCACTCGGAAGAGACGGAAAAAGGTGATGGACACTCGGGAGCTGTCCTCTCCACTCTGGAACCACATGAGACAAACATGACTTCATCCAACCCTGCAGAAGCTCCAAACAGCAAAGGGTAAGCTTCTGCTGAATGTTTGCAATCCCAAAACTGGTAAAACTGATTTTTAAAAAGTCAAGCAGGGTAAAAAAGTGACGCTGATTAATTCCACGTCCTGGAGAGGAGACGTGTGGAGCTGCAGAGCTGAGCACTCACGCTGAACTCGGTGACTACGATGTCCACCACGCTGCCGACTACTATCAGAGCATCGAACGAGTTCCAGGCATCCACAAAGTAGTGCTGAAAGGAATCGAGAAGAAACATGAAGCGTTCAGAACATCTGTAGCCGTTTCCTCACCTGGGAAGGGTTTTCTCACCCGCAGTCTGAGAGCAAGCAGTTTCAGGAGCATCTCCACCGTGAAGAGCCCAGTGAAGACCATGTTGAGGATGTCCATGACGTCGCTGAAGGTCTTGGACTGCTCATAGTGCTGTAGGACAGGAAGCTCATCACATCTGTTTCCATCCAAGACGGATCTGATAGTCAGGAGGAGCTGGAGGTGTACTGACCTGAACGGCCAGAGTCACGGTGTTGAGGAGGATCAGGACGAACATCACGTATTCGAATCCCGTTGAGTTGATGATGGACCAGAACTTATACTGAACCGGGTTCTTGGGGATGTAGAGTTTGAGGGGCTGAGCCTTTAGAGCATACTCCACACACTGACGCTGGAACACAAAGATCATCAGACACCGTGAAAACACCTCAGAACCAAACTCAGACCACCGAGGAACAGCGGGAGGTCCAACCTAACCTCCTCCACCTCCTCAGAGGAACAAGCCCATTACATCAAATGTTACTGAAGGGTAGAATTTCTGCCTTTTGTGACAGCATGGAAAACATGTTCCTGTCGGTCCAATCCAGCTAACCTAGTTAAACAGCTGCTTTTATTTTCTAACACAAGCTCCAAGGACTAGATGATCACCAATCGGATCAAACCAAAGCTCCCGACAGACTGAAGGCATCTACAGATCTCCCCGCTGCTCATTAGAATATCAGAAAACCAAGGATGGTCCGGTTCTGGTGGACACCTTCAGACTAGGACCATAAAACACCTAAAGCTGTGTCCTCGTGGTCCAAACCTGCTTGGACCAGAGTTTCAGATTATGGATGTGAGCAGCAGAAGCTGATGAGATGAAACATGACCTCAAGTATTCAGACCAGAAATCAGACCCCTGAGTTTTCCATCCTGCTGTGGGGTTTCCTAATTCAGATCTGTCCCACTCCTCCAGAGCGGGTTCCTGTACCTGGTTCTTGTCCAGCTCACAGTTCTTGTACTCCTGCTCTCCCTGCTCCCTGAAGGTGATGATGACAAAACCCACGAAGATGTTCATCATAAAAAAGGCAATGATGATGATGTAGACGATGAAGAAAATGGAGATCTCCACTCGGTAGTTGTAGATGGGACCGGAGTTCTCTCCGTTGGCGTCGATGGCCTTGTACAACAACCTGGAGAACAAAACATGGAACATCTAACCTGAAACTTTATTCCAAATAACAAAGATGTGTCTGAATACTCACGCAGGCCAGCCCTCGAAAGTGGAGACGGTGAAAAGGGCCATCATCCCCATCAACACGTTATCGAAGTTAAAGTCGCTGTTCAGCCAGATCCGCTGTCTGACCATGGGGTGGCTCACGTCTCCATCTTTATACACCACGAACGTCCCTCTGGACAAATGCAGACGCAAACAATCAAACGTCCAGAAGGACGGGTTGGTTTATCTGAAGAATCAGGGAGGAGATCCGATCTGCTGCAGGTGAGACACTGACAGCTCAGATAGCTCTGCTTCAAACACAAAGTCAGACTTTAACTCTGATTTCATGTGGAAACAGACTTAAAACGGCTCCAGGAACCGGACCGAAGACCAGAACTTTAACCTAACCTTAAGACCTGCATGGATCTCCTTCTCCAAACCTATCGTGATCCACCCGAGGGAACAGCAGACTCCTCCCCCTGACACACCTCCATCTAAACATGCTAATAGAGGCTAGCATGTCCAGCAGGTTCTCCTCTATGGACCATCATGCATCATGTCTACATACGCAGGAATGAAGTGGAGCTGGAGACACTTCTAGATGACGTAGAGGATGCTAAATGTATTCTCTGGATCAGGACACAGAGTTAAAGGACAGAGTGTCAGAGCAGCTGAGTGAAGGAGGTCGGATGATAATAGACTCAACCTGGACACCACGCTGGTCTAGCAGCTCCCCTCTGGAACCCCTGTGTGGTCAGCAGCTGGACGAGACGGTTGCATCAGGACAGTCCAGCTCATGGTGGTCCAGACAAACCTCTAAATCCAGGCTGTCTTCACACAGCTCCATCTGGAATCTCCTCTAATAAGGCTAAAGGGATGTTCTGCTCCACTTCGCTCCTGCTTTAATATTCACTCACACTAATCCTTTAGCAAGAGTCTCTGCTGGAGACAGGCATTACGTCCACATCATCAGCCGTTTCCCAGCATGCCCACCAAGTGTCTCCATCAGACTCAGAACTGTGGAAGCGTGCCAACGCCAGACAGGAGGTAGGCGTGGAGCTGAGAACGTTTCATCACTGATGCATCTGCAGTTCTGGAGGAAACGGGGACGCCTGGGTTTACTGGGTTTGGACCTGATGGACAGGAGACCCCTGGACTCTACCATCAGAATCAGGCTGAACAGTTCTGAAGCTCCAGCATTTAGACAGATCCACGGCTGCAGACTTACTTGCACTGTTCAGGAGTGCTCTTGGCCTCGTCGGTGCAGCGATAAAATTTACCCTGAAACACAGAGGAGAAGAAACGGTGAGACGTGACACCCTCTGGACCACAGAGAACCAGATCAGTTCCTAGAATCAGAACCAGAACTGAGCTGTTCTTGCTCCAGCTGAGCTCAAACATGGAGGTCGTCCTCAATCAGAACTAGAGGAACCAGCAGACCTTGAAGAGCTGGACTCCGATGCAGGCGAACATGAACTGCAGCAGTGTGGTGACGATCATGATGTTCCCGATGGTTCTGATGGCCACGAACACACACTGGACCACATGCTGCAGCAGAAACAGATCAGAGGTTCTCCAATCAGAACCAGAACAAGTCAGAGTCTAAACCGTTCTGATCTATTGAACGTCCCCAAAGCAGAACCTTGGACAAGTAGCTTCTGGGTTTGTTCCACAAACATCGACTCATTGGGGGAGACTGGGTCAGAACATTACCTTCAGGCCTTTGGCCCGGTTGATGGCTCTCAGAGGTCGCAGCACCCGTAGGACTCGGAGGATCTTCACCACTGAGATGGCGCTGGAGCTGCAGACACATGAAGAAGAATCTGCATCAGAACAGGGAAGCTGCTGGATTTGGACCGCTGTTCTGGTTCTGAAGGTGCTGCTGAAGGTCCTGCATCACTCAGTCTACACTCCATCACTCTGGTCCCGTCAGAACCGCAACTCTGATTCCCTTCCAGGATCTGTTTGAGTATTTTTGCTTGTTTTGTATCTGATGCTTTGGTTCTGTTCAGGTGTCAGATTCTGAATCCTCTAGAACTCTGGTCTCCAGCCCTGGTTCTAGTCCTCCAGGGCTCATATCAAGCATGTTTAGTTGTTTGTCATCAAGCTCCATAGATGCCTGCTGACTAGAACCAGGTGTGTTGGAGCAGAACCTAGAACCTTCTGGATGGTGGCCCTGAAGGACCAGGGTAGGAGAATGCTGGTCTAGAAGATTCAAACCTGAGAAAATTCAGTTTGACCCTGTGACCCCTGCCCTGTAACCTGAACCCAGTCAGTCACCAGAACTCTACAGGAGAACACCAGGAGATACTGACTGCAGGAAGAAGGAGACCAGCGACACGCTGACCACCAGCAGGTCTAACAAGTTAAACCAGTTCCTGCAGAAGGAGCCCTGGTGGAGGAATGCTCCGTGGACCGTCATCTGGGACACAGAAAGACCAAGTCAGCAACACACATGGAACTGGACCGACCCGGTGGAGTCACCAGAAGTTTACCTTCAGCAGAATCTCCACGGTGAAGATGCTGGTAAAGGCGTAGTCTGCATAACCCAGGATCTACAAAATCATTTAGACACAAACAGGAAACAGTCAAACCTTCAAAATAAGAGCATAGATCTAGCTGTGGCCCTGTAGACGAACTCTGACTAAACAGCAGGTTGACCAGAAGCTCCAGCAGAACTGAGCTGAACTTCAGTCCAAACACACACACGCACGCACGCACGCACGCACGCACGCACGCACGCACACACACATTCACTAGCACACACACACACACACACACACATTCACTAGCACACACAGATCATGGTTGGAGGTCGAGCCAACCCACTCTCGGTTTATCTGCGACATCAGGCATGAAGACAGCAGATGCTCTGAGTGTGTGTGTGTGTATATGCATATACGTGTGTGTGTGTCAGTTTATATGTATTAGTGTGTGTGTGTGTGTGTATATGCGTGTACGTGTGTGTGTATCAGTTTGTATGTATTAGTGTGTGTGTGTGTGTGTGTGTGTGTAATTTCACTGGTGATTTTCCTCGTTGACCCGGTTAATCACTGACCCATTTCTGCTGTGTTTTCTTGAAGTCCCGCCCCTTTATCATCAAATGGTGACATCACTAAGCTCTGATTGGCTCAGACCTGATCAGCTACTAGTAAAGAACCTGAAAAGTAAAGGTAGGAGACTCACGTTGTTCCGGAAGGAGTGCGCTCTGATTGGATCCTCTGCAGCCAATGAGCAGCTGCTGAGGATGATGAAGAGGAGGATAAGGTTGGTGAAGATGTGATGATGGATCAGAGTGTGACACGCCACACGGATTCTGGAGAGAGAGAGAGAGAGAGAGAGAGAGAGAGAGAGAGAGAGAGAGAGAGAGAGAGAGAGAGCAGACAGGTTCACAATATTCTGGTTTTAAACCAGATTTGGGATGTTTACAGATTTAAGCTCCACCCTCCTTCCTTTCCTCCTTTCTCCCTCCCTCCCTGGAGGTCTGAGGTCTTTCAGGTTCTCACAAACTTACGGGTTTGTTTTGCTGAGGCAGAAGAATGCGCTGCCATCTGGGATTGGAACTATCTTCTCCTTAGGAGGAGCCAGGTCTGCCATCTTCAGCTGAACTCCACCCTCTGGCAGAAAAAAAAAGACAGCAGGTGATTGGATGAAGCATTCATGTCTCACCATGACAGCAAAGTTCACCCAATCAGATCATAAGAGCCGGTCATCTCAGTCTAGACTTGAACAGAAAGCCCAGTGTCTAATAAGTCACTCCCCCTTTCTGTCTCAGAGTTCAGAGGGAACCAATCAGATGGAGCTGATGCCGAGCGACGAAGAGCTGTCTGTTACCAGCCTGATGGTCATTAGAATGGACAGAGACACCTGGACGCCATGCTGTGGACCGAGACACCTGGACGCCATGCTGTGGACCGAGACACCTGGACCGAGACACCTGGACGCCATGCTGTGGACCGAGACACCTGGACCGAGACACCTGGACGCCATGCTGTGGACCGAGACACCTGGACGCCATGCTGTGGACTGAGGTCCCTTTGTCGTCAGCAACACTGGAGATACAGGCAGCAGCTCCATGAGGATTGTCCAGCTGATGGGTAGGTGTCATGGTGGTCCAGAAAACCCTCTGGATTTCTAAATCCAGGCTTCACATGGATCCATCTGAAATCTCCTCTGATAAGGCTAAAGTCTAACCTGGACATGAACCGACTTTTTGAGTTCTGTGTTTTCAGGAAATGAACACGGATGAATATCTAGCTCAAGAAAGATTAAAAACTGACCATCATCTCCCTCAGGAAGCTCTTCCTCGTCTTCATACTCAGTGTCTTCATCAATGTCCACCTGCAGAAACAAGCAGAGCTCTCAGACGGAAACCCGATGACGGAGCTAACGGTCAGAACACCAAGGTACCTTCACTTCTCCTTCGATCTCCTCCTCTGCACTTTCCTTATTCTTACTAGAGAAAATAAAATAAAAACCAATTTAATTTGATTTAAACACATTTTTACTTTCTTTTTACCCCTTCATGCCTTCATCACTCACTCTTTCTTCTTGTTGTCTCCATCTCCTCCAGCCAGATTGTCCACAGCGATGGCCAAGAAGACATTCAGCAGGATGTCTGAATCTGGTTAAGGATCATGACTGGTTGAGTTCTCCTTACTGGTTTGTGATGTTTGAGCTCTGATGACGGACTGATGTTCAATCAGCTTTGGACTCAGACCAAGGTGAGAAAACCTCAAGATATGGAAGGTACCAGAGGGAACCCTGAAGAACCTTCAGCTTTGTTGGACTCATGGTCGGTCAGTAGAACAGCTTGAGTCTGAAGCAGGAAGGAGTTTAGCTGGAGGGAAAACTTTGGGTTTATGTTTGTTGTTAAGTGGAACAAAAAGTCCACATAATCATTATCTCCATTCTCCAATGGGAGTCCATCAGAACATCCACGAGATATCGTCTAGATCTGGGGTAACTAGTCCTTGTCCTGGAGGTTTACTATCAAGCATGTTTTAATTGTTTCCCTGCTCCAACACTCCTGATTCAATGGCTGATTCGCCTGTTCAGCTGGTAATGAAGTTCTGCAGAAGCCTGTTAATCACCTGGATGAATGATAAATGAATGGATGGATGGATGGATGAATGAATGGATGGATGGATGGATGGATGGATGATGGATGGATGATAAATGAATGGATGGATGGATGATGGATGATTGATGGATGAATGAATGATGGATGGATGATAAATGAATGGATGGATGGATGGATGGATGATAGATGAATGAATGATGGATGGATGGATGGATGATAGATGAATGAATGATGGATGGATGGGTGGATGATAGATGAATGAATGATGGATGGATGGATGGATGGATGATGGATGAATGAATGATGGATGGATGGATGATGGATGGATGGATGATGGATGAATGAATGGATGGATGGATGATGGATGGATGGATGGATGGATGGATGAATGGATGGATGGATGAATGGATGGATGGATGAATGAATGATGGATGGATGATGGATGGATGGATGATGGATAGATGATAAATGAATGGATGGATCTATGGATGAATGATGGATGAATGAATGATGGATGGATGAATGATGAATGGATGGATGAATGAATGATGGATGAATGAATGATGGATGGATGATAGATGAATGGATGGATGGATAGATGATAGATGGACAATGGTAGAGGGGTTAAGTGGCCGCCTTGCAATCGCGTCCCGCTCAGTCTGTCGCTGTCGTTGTGTCTTTGGGCAAGACACTCAACCCACGTTGCCTGCCGGTGGTGGTCGGAGGGACCGGTGGCGCCTGTGTTAAGCAGCCTTGCCTCTGTCAGTGCGCCGCAGGGCAGCTGTGGCTACACTGTATCTCATCATCACCAGTGTGTGAATGGATGGATGGCTAATGGATGGATGGATGGATGGATGATGGATGGATGGATGGCTAATGGATGGATGGATGATGGATAGCCAATGAGGGAAAGGAACAGGTGAATGTGCTCACTCATGTGTTCTCCAGGTAAAAGACCAGCAGCTGTATTTGAAAAGAGACTCTTGTTTTAAAGGTTAACCCTTAATGATGATGGTGGTGAGGATGTTTTGGATTGGTTGCCATGGATACAGTTACCGCAGATGAAGAGGATAACGAAGTAAACACAGACGATCATCCCTGGGAAGACTGGGCCACCGTATGCCATGATGCCGTCATACATGACCACGTTCCAGTCCTCACCTGTCAGGATCTGAACACACGAGCATCATCAGGACCGTGCCCCCCCACACTGTGACATCACTTAACTTCTCTACTCCTGCTACCTGGAAGCATGTGAGCAGGGCCTGGGGGAAGGCATCAAATGTGCTTCGCTTGGTCTGGGTCTCATCAAAGTTGAACTTCCCTCCAAATAGCTGCATGCCGAGCAGCGCGAAGATGATGAGGAAGAGGAAGAGAAGGAGCAGCAAGGAGGCAATGGATTTCATGGAGTTAAGCAGGGACGCCACCAGGTTGGACAGAGCTGTCCAATGGCTGAGGAGACAAAGAGTGATGTAATTAGAGAAGCAGCAAGAAGCACCTGGAGGCTCAGGTGTGTTTCCTCACCGAGTGACCTTAAAGATGCGCAGCAGGCGGACGCAGCGCAGGACAGCAATCCCCAGAGGAGGCATGATGTCCAGCTCCACCAAGATGGTCTCGATGATGCCGGCACACACCACGAAGCAGTCGAAACGGTTAAAAAACGCCACGAAATAATGAGCCAGACCCAAACTGTACATCTTCAGCAGCATCTCCACCGTGAAGAGAGACAGCAGCACCTTGTTGGCAATGTCTGCGGCGAGAGAGACAATAAGAACAACTACGTCCCACAGGGGCCGCCAGCACCACAAGCAGGTGTTTGGGGGAGGAGCTATTACCCTGGACCTGTGTCAACCACTCAGGTTGGTTGTAGTGCTCAGAGGCACTCAGGGAGGTGTTGAGGAAGACGAGTAGAAGGACCAGCCAATAGAAAGTCACTGACTTGACGGCTGTGCGGCAGTTTCTGCGACAGACTCGATTCCAGCGCCTCAGCGTCCGACTGGGACGGACAGAAAAACGAATCAGCGACACTCACCTCTGCAAACAAACCTCTACGTGCAGGGACTCACCAGCAGCCGATCTTCATCGTCCGAGCGCTGAAACAGAGCAGAGAGAAGTTATGTCCTCCAACGTGAACGTTGGGTGGGGTAGGAGGGCGCTACAGCTAACATTATGTCATCGTCACCTGAAGACACCAGAGAAGATACAAACTAGGAGTTACCAGCAGGCCTGGCAGCAGTTGGTGTGTTCCTCATCAATGTTCTCCGTGTTCTCAGAAGCCGTCTCACTGGCAGGAAGACTCGCTGTTGCGAAGACAAGACAAGGACAGGTGATGGTTCTGGTGAGTCTGATAGGGTTGATGGTTCTGATGGTTTTGATGGTTCTGATGGTTTTGATGGTTCTGATGGTACTGATGGTTCTGATGGGTCTGATGGTTCTGATGGTACTGATAGTTTTGATGGTTTTGATGGGTCTGATGGTTCTGATGGTTTTGATGGTTCTGATGGTTTTGATGGTAATGGTGGTTTTGATGGTTCTGATGGGTTTGATGGTTTTGATGGTTCTGATGGTTCTGATGGTTTTGATGGTTCTGATGGTTTTGATGGTTCTGGTGGTTTTGATGGTTTTGATGGTTCTGGTGGTTCTGGTGGTTCTGATGGTTCTGGTGGTTCTGATGGTTTTGATGGTACTGATGGTTCTGGTGGTTTTGATGGATCTGATGGTTTGATGGTTTTGATGGTACTGATGGTTTTGATGGTTCTGGTGGTTTTGATGGTTCTGGTGGTTCTGATGGTTTTGATGGTTCTGGTGGTTTTGATGGTCTGATGGGTTTGATGGTTTTGATGGTTCTGATGGTACTGATGGTTTTGATGGTTCTGGTGGTTTTGATGGTACTGATGGTTTTGATGGTTCTGGTGGTTTTGATGGTTCTGGTGGTTTTGATGGATCTGATGGTTCTGATGGTTCTGGTGGTTTTGATGGTACTGATGGTTCTGGTGGTTTTGATGGTTTTGATGGTTCTGGTGGTTTTGATGGTACTGATGGTTTTGATGGTTCTGGTGGTTTTGATGGTTTTGATGGTTCTGGTGGTTTTGATGGTACTGATGGTTTTGATGGTTCTGGTGGTTTTGATGGTTTTGATGGTTCTGATGGTTTTGATGGTTCTGATGGTTTTGATGGTACTGATGGTTCTGGTGGTTTTGATGGTACTGATGGTTTTGATGGCTCTGGTGGTTTTGATGGTTCTGGTGGTTTTGATGGATCTGATGGTTCTGGTGGTTTTGATGGTACTGATGGTTTTGATGGTTCTGGTGGTTTTGATGGTACTGATGGTTCTGATGGTTTTGATGGTAATGGTGGTTTTGATGGTTCTGGTGGTTTTGATGGTACTGATGGTTTTGATGGTAATGGTGGTTTTGATGGATCTGATGGTTCTGATGGTTCATGGAGAGATGCTGATCTTCCAGCTGAGCGGGTCAGAACCAGGACCCCCTCATGGTTCTTGGGTATCTCACCGTGAGTTTCATTGGAGTGACTGAACCATCCAAACTTCCCTCTCTTTTTATCAGACAGGTCCCCGAAAGACGGTCCTGAGAATCAAACAGGAAATGGACACGTGAACAAGGCATGTTTCCCTGGTTTCATCATGGGTCGTGGACCACTGTCTGGTTTCAGCTGGTCCTCATGGGTCATGGACCGCTCCATCACATCCCAGGAGAACCGGGTAGGTGAGCTCTCCCAGTGAGCTCCCATCAACAAAGATCTTGTTAGAGTTTAAACTGGTGTTGCTGCTTGTTTATTGATGAGAAACAAATGATCAAGGAAGTAAAGTCCAGTTAGTTTGTTTCAGAATCTGAAAGGAGATCCATCAGAAACTTATGGCACTTACACACTAGCACCGGGTCGGCTCCGATCGGTCGGCCTCAGTCGGCCCCGGCCCCGCCAGGTTGTTTACACACGTCTTCCAGGACACCCTTTGGAATGCGGACGTGATAGGCGGTCTCAGAAATGCGCGCGAAAATTTGGCGCGAATATATCAGTGATGTGGGCAGGTCAAAGAAGTGCGGAGAAGTCTGCCCGGTGTCTGCGCTCATCACAGCAGACGGGAACAGAGAAACGGCTGGGTGGGTCACCGCGAAGTCCGCGGTCTCTTCCTTATTAAACAAAAAGCTGCGTGGCAGCAGTGTGTATGTGTGTGTGTGTGTGTATGTGTGTGTGTGTGCGCGCGCGCGCGCTGCGCTCATCACAGCAGACAGGAACAGAGAAACGGCTGGGTGGGTCAAAGGAGCGCGGATAATTCTGCGGTCTCTTCCTTATTAAACAAAAAGCTGCGTGGCGTCAGTGTGTGTGTGTGCGCGCGCTGCGCTCATAACAGCTGACGGAAACAGATAAAACAGCTTCAGTCAGAGGCTTGTTAACTCCTCCGCATTCAGAGTGATAATGAAGCGCGCATGGGGGAAGCCCCCGCTGGCGGATTCTATCCGCTAATCGGAGGTTCCCCCTAAAGGTAGGCGTGAATTTGAGCCGACCAATGAGTCGGCAGTGGGTGTGTTGGCCCGGTTTCGACAAAAAGCAGACCACCTTCAGATGAGGGCCGAAAACACGTACGGTTCAGCCCCAAAAATCCCCGGGCCACCCGGATGTGAAAGGAACATACCCAATCCCGCCCGGTCCGAGCCGGTGCTAGTGTGTAAGTGCCATTACACACCCAGGGAAGCCCGAAAAAAGATCCTGTTTTATATTACATGGACTCTCAGCGCATTGTGGGTTTTTTTGTGCAGAGAGGACAGATGATGCTGATTGCTGAAGCTGCGTCCTGCGTACGGCCACAGTAACATTCTCAAAGTGTGGACGCTTCTGAACGCAAAAAATATAATTAACACGCGATCGTTCATGTCCGTTCATATAATCTTCTGAGTTACTTCAGTCTTTTGATCGTATCTTTTATTCGTGTCTGACGCGCTCCACTACATCTTTTGACCTTCATAAAGCAATAATTCATAAGCATGTAATATTTATATATTTGATACAATTCATATCAACTTCTAAATTTAGTCCCACGTCCAGGGCCGTATCAGGGCATTTTGGGGGCCAAGGCAAACAGACCCCCCACCCCCTCCCCGTCACTGGGCGCCCCCAGAGTCCTCTGTGTAATTCAAACCCTGCCCCAAAGTATTAATTATAGTGTTTGCAAAAACACCTCAGTTTACATATAAATTGTTTTATACAGCCATTTTGTTGGCAGAATCTGATATTCATTTTAGCTCTAAGCCAGGTGTTCTGACAGAACACCGGGAAAAAAATGGGTCCCAACATGGTTTGTGTGGCATTGCCATAGTGTGACGTCATCGGTAGGCACAGATCCCCACAAAATCTTGTTTTTATTCATTCTACTGGTAGTTAATTTTGTTCAAATTGAAATATAGGCCTGCCTCTAATTCTGGCCTCCTTCCAATAAAGGCCTGAACCAGGATGCGCTTGAGTAAATAAAGGCCCGGGCCTGTATTAGAGGATTTACGGTACATGTGTTTTGTGGATTTGGAGAAGGNCTGATGGTTTTGATGGTTCTGGTGGTTTTGATGGTTTTGATGGTTCTGGTGGTTTTGATGGTACTGATGGTTTTGATGGTTCTGGTGGTTTTGATGGTTTTGATGGTTCTGATGGTTTTGATGGTACTGATGGTTTTGATGGTACTGATGGTTCTGATGGTTTTGATGGTACTGATGGTTTTGATGGTTCTGGTGGTTTTGATGGTTCTGGTGGTTTTGATGGATCTGATGGTTCTGGTGGTTTTGATGTAAGTAAGTAAGTAAGTAAATTTTATTTGTATAGCACTTATCACAGACAGAGAATCACAAAGTGCTTCACAAAGATCAACAAAACACAAGATGGTCATCATAAAATGATCTTAAAACAAAACAACAGAATATCATAAAATCATTAAAAATCAGAAAACAGAAAGTCATAAAATTATAAAAATGATAAAACAAATGAAAGATTATTATAAATACAAGTAAGAAAAAATGAATAAAACATAAAAGATTTAAGTAAAAGCAGTTTTAAACAAAAGGGTCTTCAGCTGCTTTCTAAAGGTGACCAGACTGTCAGTAACACGTAGGGATAAAGGAAGTTCATTCCAAAGTCGGGGTGCAACAGCCTGGAAAGATCGATCACCTCGACTTTTATATCTGGTCTTTGGAATTTCTAGAAGGTTCTGGTTGGTGGACCTGATGGTACTGATGGTTTTGATGGTTCTGGTGGTTTTGATGGTTCTGGTGGTTTTGATGGTACTGATGGTTTTGATGGTTCTGGTGGTTTTGATGGTACTGATGGTTTTGATGGTTCTGGTGGTTTTGATGGATCTGATGGTTCTGGTGGTTTTGATGGTACTGATGGTTTTGATGGTTCTGGTGGTTTTGATGGTTCTGGTGGTTTTGATGGTACTGATGGTTTTGATGGTTCTGGTGGTTTTGATGGATCTGATGGTTCTGGTGGTTTTGATGGTACTGATGGTTTTGATGG
>SSNS01000028.1:3066624-3081845 GCA_006937985.1 Aphyosemion australe | reverse complement strand
GATAATTCTGCGGTCTCTTCCTTATTAAACAAAAAGCTGCGTGGCGTCAGTGTGTGTGTGTGTGTGTGTGTGTATGTGTGTGTGTGTGCGCGCGCGCGCGCTGCGCTCATCACAGCAGACAGGAACAGAGAAACGGCTGGGTGGGTCAAAGGAGCGCGGATAATTCTGCGGTCTCTTCCTTATTAAACAAAAAGCTGCGTGGCGTCAGTGTGTGTGTGTGCGCGCGCTGCGCTCATAACAGCTGACGGAAACAGATAAAACAGCTTCAGTCAGAGGCTTGTTAACTCCTCCGCATTCAGAGTGATAATGAAGCGCGCATGGGGGAAGCCCCCGCTGGCGGATTCTATCCGCTAATCGGAGGTTCCCCCTAAAGGTAGGCGTGAATTTGAGCCGACCAATGAGTCGGCAGTGGGTGTGTTGGCCCGGTTTCGACAAAAAGCAGACCACCTTCAGATGAGGGCCGAAAACACGTACGGTTCAGCCCCAAAAATCCCCGGGCCACCCGGATGTGAAAGGAACATACCCAATCCCGCCCGGTCCGAGCCGGTGCTAGTGTGTAAGTGCCAATAGAAAGGAGACCACCCTCTGGAGCTAAATGGACTCGGACCCACTCTGGACCTTGCTAGAGTCCAGCAACAGGATGGTTGACCCCGTCTCATCTCCGTCTGCATGACAAAGGAGATTAAAAAGCATCAACAGATGATCTTACGTGGGTTTCCGTCCTCGTCCAGTTCGTCCATGTCCTCTGCCTGAGTGATCCAGTCCATGTATCCACACAGATCCTCTTCCATCTGCTGCTTCTCACGCAACTTCTGGAAATCTCCACGAGCTTTCGCCTTCTCTCTCTCCTTGCTGAACTCTCTGCAACGTCAACGAAACTTTCACACAGCGACCAGGAAACGTTCAGGAAAGAGTCAATGTCTGCAAAATACTGAGACACCGTTTGGGAAACCTACGGGAAACGGCTGGACAACGTTCACACGTTAATCAGGTGATGTTCAGGTAATTATTAGTTCTGTTTGTTAAAACATCGATCAGGAAACACTCAAACATCCACACAACGATCAGGTGACAATTCCAGACCACAGGTTCTGATATTCCCATTGACTTCACTAATATTGACTCCATGAAGACCCTGGGTAACTGACCCACTGAGGACTCCCAGAACCAGGTTGAGAACGAAGAAAGACCCAAAAATCACCAGACTGACGAAGTACACCCACGGCAGCTCGAATCCAATAGCATCGTTCATCTGCAGATTCATCAGACAGACAACAAGATCAAAAGGTGGTTCTGGTTCTGAATGGGAGGACCATGTGGGAAGTGAGGAACTCTGGAGAACTTTACCCAGTAGAGCACGTCGGTCCATCCCTCCATAGTGATGCACTGAAACACGGTCAGCATGGCAAAGAAGAAGTTGTCAAAGTTGGTGATTCCACCATTGGGTCCATCCCACCTTCCACGACACTCAGTGCCGTTCACGGTGCACTGACGGCCATGACCGGCAAACGCACACGGAACCGGTTCATCCTCCACAAAGTTATCTGAAAACATTCAGGAACACCAGAAAGCCTTTGGTGTTTTTATGGTGGAGTCACATTAGCTGGCCTTACCCCCCCGCGTCAGAGCCCAGACTCATTAGCTCAACCCTGCACACATGCAGTGCGTCCCACAAGGTGCTCTGTCGACCCCCAACTACCCCGACTGCGTCCTACATGCACGAACTTTTAGGTGGTGAGAAGACTTTTCCAGATTTGATGAGATTTGTCCTGGATGAGGTGAGTGGCGCTACCTGTTTTGATGTAGTAGCAGGTCCTGTGCATACGTCCGATGAAAAGCTCCAGGCCGATGATGGCATAGATGATGATGACAAAGAGAACCAACAAAGCAATATGAAGCAGAGGAACCATGGCCTTCATGATGGAGTTCAGCACGATCTGCAGACCTGAGAAGCACAGACGTGAAAACACACACAGGAAACACACATTCCAGTCACTTCCAGCTCGCTGAACTCACTGGGAACTCCAGAAACCAGTCTGAGGGGTCGCAGCACCCTAAAGGCTCTCAGAGCTTTGACATCTAAACCTCCTGGTTTTCCTGGCATGTGATGTGTGGTCGCCTGCTCGCCCGTCGGTTTAGTAGTCATCGTCTCGAGTACAACGCTGAACAACCTGGAAACCACAGAAGAAGAAAAGTGAGACTCCAGTTTGTGGATGAAAGAGATGGAGATCCAAAAGATCACTGGAAGAGCCGATTTCCTCAGGATGAGTCTGGTCCTCAGGAGCCAGAAACATCAACCGGGTTAGAACATAAAGGCTACTTCAGGATGGGAAGATGACCTTAGGGGTTGAGATGGCTTCGTGTGTTTCTGCCCTATTTGTTACATAATTCCTGTCTTTTAGCCTGTGTTCCTGAAATTGAGTCGAATGCACCTTTAACTTTAGTTCTTTTGTTAAAAAAAACTATGGAAGATTAGATTTTTTAACCTTTTCATTCCAGTTGCAGCTTTTTTACTTTCTACATCTCCCTATGGAGCTGATTTTTTTGTGTGTAGCGATTCTCTTCGCTGTGTGTTTGTTTCCCCTCGGCGACGAATAAAGTTTTATTGAATTGAAGTGACTCAAATCACCTTCAGATATAATGTCTACAGTCAGCGTCGTGAAAGTCACTTCTGACACCAACCAAAGCCTCCTAAGGTAGCATGACTGTGACAGCATGCTTCATCATCACACCCATCATCATCATCATCATCATCATCATCGCCCTGAGAACGTCCAGTCATGGTCCTGTAGCAAGGACCAGCACAGAGGACAGAGCTTGGGACCTGAAGGTCACTGCTGCTGCAACGTCAAACAAAACTAAGTTCTACTGGCCTCCATGAGTCTGTCTTTGGGACAGGTTCTGTCCAGGTAACAGTGATGATGAAACCAGGACCAGGTTTGTGCAGTTCTTTAAGGAGATGACTGGGACCACAACTAACCTAGGTTCACCTAAACGCTGCAGCAGGCTGCTGAACCCTAACCCTAAACACAAAGTTTACAACCGTCAGTGCGGCTAAAATAGGATCAATGGGGCGACGGAGGCTCAGTGGTTAGGAGATTGTCCTGTAATTAGTGGGTTGCCAATTTGAACCCAGGCTCTGTCTGTATCTGTCGTTGTGTCCTTGGGCAAGACACTTCATCAATCCTTTCCTGCTGGTGGTGGTCAGAGGAACCGGTGGTGCCGATTGTGTGGCAGCCTCTTTTCCGTCAGCGTGCCCCAGGGTTGCTGTGGCTACAATGTAGCTCATCACCATCAGCGTGAGAATGATTGTGATGTAAAGAGCTCTAATTAGAAAATCCCAATACGAGTGCAATATAATTATGATTAGGTCATCATGATCCAGGTCCTGATCAACAGAATCAGGAGGAAACCAGCCCACCTCAGAGGACAGAGAACATCTGATCAAGACTTTCCTTACCCAACGATAACGATGACAAAGTCGAGCAGGTTCCAGCCATTACGGATGTAGGAGCTGGGGTGCATCACCAGACCGTAGGCCAGGATCTTCAAGAAGGTCTCCACTGTGAAGATGATGAGGAATATGTACTCCACTTGTTCCTGAAACCCATCAGATGCAGGTAGATCAACCATCCGTTGGTTTATACACAGATCCGTGATCAGTCATCATGAGTCTATGTCCCACAGGGAAACTAAACAGCTGGTCTGAGAGCTGCGTCTGAAACGGGGTTTTAAAGGACAGGAAACCTCTGATTGGTAACAGCTCACATCCTGAGGGAAAGACAACCTGCTGCTGGAGGCAGTCAGACAGAACGATCACAGACATCCAGGAAAACCAGGTCCGACAGAGCTGTAGGTTTAACTAGAGCTGCCCAGAGCTCCGTGATCTCAGGAAAATTCATCCATCCCACTCATTAAATGGATCCTTAATCTGCTGGAAAGCCACACATTTAGTCTGTAAAACATCAGGAGTGTTTGTGACACGTTTTTGGAAAACAAAAAACGCTTTAGGCATTAAAACTTTGACAGTTTTTAACCAGAAGTGTTCTTTTTTTTGCTCTCTGAAAACGTGATCTGCTCACACATCCTGGAACAAGCCAGCATTTAAATGTGTGCAGAGGATTTCAGGACTAAACGAGGGTCCCGGTTAGCAGACTGATAAAGGACAAAAGGAGGATTAATCCATGGGATTATTGCTGGGATGGCCAAGAATTTATCAGAGTTCCTCTGAGCTGCAGCAGAATATGAAAACCTGGATTATTAGGTGGAATATTATCTTTAATTATCTCGTTTCATGTGGATAAAACATTTGCAGCTCAGTTCATGATGCTGAGCAAGGCGAAGCACGGTCGTCACAGCAACAGGAAGTGACTGCATGAATCCAACTGGAAACAAAGGTTAAGAAACTAAAGATACAAGGAACACCACCGGAGCATCAGAGCAGAAACTCTCGGAGCAAATCTCAGCTCTGCCAATCATCTACTGTTCCAGAGATTATCCAGGACCGCTCAGAGCACCACGGAGCCTCATCATGTTAGGCAACCCTTCAGAATAAAGCGTCATCATGAGCTCTGCTCGTTATGGGGCTCGGAGAAGCTCCACGTGCTGCTGCCCTCAGGCTAGATCCGTGTTCTGGACTGTATCTGTGCTCACCAGGTCATGGTTTGTGGAGTTGGAGTCGTCCTCGGGGAACGGTTTGGAAACTCCCAGAGCGACGCAGTTAGCGAAGATAGCTAGCAGGATGAAGATGTCAAAGGGTCTGAAGGACCTGTTCAGGAAGTTTAACAAGACCTGAAAAGCATCAGAGCGTTCTGAGCTGCAGATCACACACACACACACACACACACACACACACACACACACACACACACACACACACACACACACACACACACACACAACTGATTGCTCAAAGGATACTTCCACTCCACGATATGGAGTGCGGCTTGGCGGATCGGGTTGTTAAGCTTCAGACAGAACAGAGCTCGTGGGGCTCGCTGCACCTGATTAGTGCCCTGCACCTGAGAAGGAAGTGACATCATCACTCATTAACATCAAAAGCATCAGTTATTCCCTCACAACAAACAGTTACAGTCAAACAGTGATGCTGATATGCATCAGAGAGCCAGTGGGCGTAAAAGCCGAAGAAGATGAAGAAGGTTTGTTTCTGTTCTGGGAACGGCCCTGGAGCCTCTGGAACCTGGAGCCTCTGGAACCTGGAGCTTCTGGAACCTGGAGCTTCTGGAACCTGGAGCTTCTGGAACCTCTGGAGCTGGTTGGACAAAGGAGGACGCTTCAGGACATAAAGACATGATGGACAACCCTGATCCTTCTCTTCACAAGACAGGGTGTCTTTAGTCAGAGGCTTCTTCAGATCTGCTCACTCTCTTCTTATGTCGCCACACTAGTTTGTTAGTGCTGTGGCTAGGTGGGGTGGGTCGTCCTTTCTTCTAGCTGCAGTTTTGTTTCTCAGGTGTCTGAGTATACCACACCACCGACCTGAGCTTCTATGTGTTCTATCAACCAGCCTCTGTCTGAGAGGGTTTCTAGATTAAAATGCACCGGAACATTTTGTTTGAAAAAGAGTCAATCGTGGCTGCACCACTGCATCTGCACAGCTGATAGGCATGCAGCATTAGGTAAGACGAGGTAGGCAAGTCAGACCGTATACCTGAGCTTTAATTGGTTAAGTCAATCCAAACCAAAGCTTTTGACCGCTGACCCTAAACGTGGAGTTAGCATGTTCTCCCCTTGCATCGGCTTCCTCCAGGTATTCTGGTTTCCTCCCACAGACAAAAAACATGAATATCAGGTTACTCAGAGACTCTGAATTGTCTGAGTGAGTGAGTGAGTGAGTGAGCGAGTGAGTGAGCGAGCAAGCGAGCCTGTCCCGGGTCTCGTTAACCTGTCCCGGGTCTCGTTAACCTGTCCCGGGTCTCGTTAACCTGTCCCGGGTCTCGTTAGCCTGTCCCGGGTCTCGTTAGCCTGTCCCGGGTCTCGTTAACCTGTCCCGGGTCTCGTTAACCTGTCCCGGGTCTCGTTAGTCTGTCCCGGGTCTCGTTAGCCTGTCCCGGGTCTCGTTAGCCTGTCCCGGGTCTCGTTAGCCTGTCCCGGGTCTCGTTAGCCTGTCCCGGGTCTCGTTAGCCTGTCCCGGGTCTCGTTAACCTGTCCCGGGTCTCGTTAGCCTGTCCCGGGTCTCGTTAGCCTGTCCGGGGGCTCATTAACCTGTCCCGGGTCTCGTTAGCCTGTCCCGGGTCTTGGACTCACTTGTTTCTTAGCGTGTTGTCCTCTTCTCCTCTGTGTTCCAGTAGAACTTGTGGTGGAGTGAAGAGTGTTGGTTCTTGTCATCTTCACCCCAACATCATTCTCCCCATCCAGCTCCTCATCCCATTCCGGATCTTTTTCCTCCCCTTCTCCTCCCTCTCCTCCTCCATCCGCCTCTCCTCCCCCCTCCTCCTCTTCCCCCTCTCCTCCTTCGTGTTCCCCATCCGCTGATTTGGTGTAGCCATTATGAGCGCTACCTGCAGGCAGAAATGTTTCAAATTAGTCTTTTGAATTTCTGATCGTGTTTACTCAAACTGAATCAGCTGAGTGTGTGTGTGTGTGTGTGTGTGTGTGTGTGTGTGTGTGTCCTTGGTGTCCTTGTGGGCCAAGCTCAGGTGTTTGTGTCTGACCCGTCGGCCCAAAGCATGACCACATAATTGCATAATATGTTGGCACCTTAAAACACAGGCTTTGTGTGTGTGTGTGTGTGTGTGTGTGTGTGTGTGTGTGTGTGTGTGTGTGTGTATGTATGTGTATCTCTCCCTACTACCTTGTTTATTAGAGCTGTCTTTAAGCGAGTGCGTTGAGATTTTGGTATACCTGTACAATGACAATTACAGAATATTGACTCTTGACTGGACTGGATTGTAACTGGATCGTAACTGGGCTGGACTGGATCGTAACTGGGCTGGACTGGATTGTGTGTAATCTGATATAATCTGGAGGTTTTAGTTTAAGGGGACTGGACAGAACCGGTGTTGAATCAGAACCAGGCGTGGGTGTTAAACTGATTTCTGCTGCTCATCCTCCGTTAGAAAACATTCATCCTTTCATTGTTTTTACCCACAAGGTCACCCAGAGGAGGAGGTGAAATGAGGAGGAGCAGAAGGAGGAGGTTTGACAGTTTCCTGAGTGAATATTTCTGAACAGCTGTGACCTACATCTGGATGTGTGTGTGTGTGTGTGTGTGTGTGTGTGTGTGTGTGTGTGTGTGTGTAATACAGAATGTGATTAATGTGAAATACTGAGAGCTGAACAAAAAATAAACATTGCACATTTGTTGTCAGGGACTCCAAAGTGCTTTACAGTGCACACACACACACACACACACACACACACACACACACACACACACACACACACACACACACACACACACACAGATGAGTGACGCTGTTGCCACAGCAGCCCTGGGGCACACTGACAGAAGCCACCAGTCCCCTCCGACCACCACCAGCAGGCGAGGGGTGAAGTGCCCTGCTCAAGGACACAACAGCAGCGACAGACTGAGCGGAGCATGAACCTGCAACCCTCTGGCTACAGGTGTGCTCTTAGCTCCTCTGCCATCAAAAAATGGAAGAGAACATGGTCCACCAGGGTCCAGGTCCGACGTGGTCCAGTCAAGACCTTTCAGCTGAGCAGCTAAAAACCTGATGGATCCTCTCTGAAAACCACAGAACCCTCAACCCTAAACCAGATCAGAACTGGGTCAGAACAGAACCACATCTGTATCCCACCTACCTGCTGCACGCACCCAAACACACACACACACACACACACACACACACACACACACACACACACACACACACACACACACACACACACACACACAGAGAGAGAGCTCTCTTCAACTGTGGGCATGACAGAAACCATGCAACCTGTGACGTCACTGAGGTGGATCAGGTGTCGACCTGAAGCCGGTTCACGTGACTTAAGTTTTTTTTTTCTCTAAACGAAGAGGTTCTGTTGGGTCGTGTTCTGACTGGACCGGTCCCGTGAGGTTCGGGTGACCCCGAACTAAGTTTCTTACTTCTTCGGCTCTCCTCGTACATCTCCGCTCCTCAGCTCCTCCGACCCGCGATCATCTTCAGTTTTCTGCCAGGAAAATCCTCCTCAGCTCCTCGCGCCGCAGCCAATCACCTCACGCGCTCATCGGTCATCGATTAACTGATCGACATCCCAGCAGCAGCAGCAGGTGTGAAGAGCCGGGTCCAGATCCGAGCGGGTTCAGCCGCACTAATCCCCCAGTCCGTCCGGGTCTCTCTGCCTCCTCGCCCCACTCTTCCTCCCAATTGAGGATTAAACTGAAAAAGCTCGCTGGCGCGTGCGTGTGCGCGCGTGCGCCGACCGCGAATTAAAGGCGCAGAGAATAAAAAGCAGAAGGCAGTGATGAGGATTAAATGTGGCTGTGAGCTGAGACCCTGCAGAGTTGTGGTCTAAGGTTCGGTTCTGGAAGGGTTCGGATTGTCCAGGAGGAACTGAAGCGGCTCAGACCTGATGGTTTCATCCAGACCATAAAATAAAAACTCCTACAGATGAAGAGATGCAGACAGGTAGATAAAGGCAAACAAGAGCAGAGTCGTGATAGAAGTGGTTAATTATAAATCAACCATTTCAGCGAAGCAAAGTTTCACTGCTATGGCATACCTGTAAGCTGGAACACCTGCAAACTAACGCTATGGCAAGCAAAAACATCACTAAGTTAGACACCAAGTCTATAGGCCACGGGTTCCCAAAAATCTTTCTGTAGGACCCCCAACTCCTACATGCATAAACACAATAAATGTGATCATTTACAAACTTTATACAGAGTTATGACTTTAATATGGAGTTCTGGTTATACTGTAGGATGTTATTGGGATTTTATAAATGTCATTTTTACAAATAGTATCTTTTTAACCTCACAACCTCAGCAAAGACAATCTGGTGGGGACCCTCAATGTGGGAACCACTGCTATAGGCTAATTATCATGTTATTATTATGTCTGACTTGATGAAGTAATAATGTGGAGCTTTTACACATTTCCTTTATTTAATAAAGATGTGTCTCATCATTGTTTCTCCTTTTTATATTGTAGCCTATAATTCAGTTTTGTAACTGTTCTTATTTTATCCTGTTCTGTTTTAATTCATCATCATCATCATCATGATTATTATTATTGTTATTATTGTTACACACATCCCTGGACGTTTTCACTGAGAGTTCCAGAGGCCATATTTATTTCTGTCGTCCCTACACGAAGGACTCCTCATTAGTAACTTTGGTTACTTCCTGGCTGACAGAAGCTAATCTGACCAATCTAAAACATATCAGCACATTTTGCTGAGTCCACCTGTAGGTTTTTTGGCAACTTTTTCTCTTCCATTTTTGCACCTTTGCAGGTTTATCCAGTTCCACTAACTTCTCTCCAGCTCTGCTGAGTTCAAACGGTGAAACACACGGTGAAATGAAAGGAGCGGGTAGAAGCATGATGAGAGATTTCTTTGCATTAGCCTCTTTAAAGACCAAGTTGACTTGTTTTTTCAACACACTTGCTGTGGTCTCTAGTGTGAATGAATGCCTTGTGAGTCGATCTCTGTAGGATTACGCGCTTCCGTTTCAGGAACTAGAAGTTAGCCAGAGCTGAGCTTCAGATGACAGGATGTGGAGTCTTACTTCCTGATATGTGGACATCTCTCCTCTGATTGGCTAACAGCAACACGACTACCACTGACTCTGTTTGCTCTGCAACGTTGATGTTTTATCTCCACTAATAACACAAGCCTGGAGGAGTTCTGCTGTGTGGTGGAGTTGCTAATGCTAACGGTTAGCTTCTACTAGCCCAGACGTTCTCTGCTGTTTCCTGGACGCTAAACCAACAACAGCCTTCCCCGTCGTGAGTCAAGATGGGTGAGTCCATGAACGCTAATTTTACAATGTGATTGTAATTGACTAGCTTATCTAATCTTAGAGTTTTCCCATCTATTTTCTATTGGCGGCTAATGCAGGAAATAGGCGTAGGAGACTATTTTCATGTCCAGTCTGCATGTTAAACTCAGATTGACTGATTATATTTCAAAAATAACAAGTAAAACTTGTTTCTCAGTGAACTTGGTCTTTAAGAAAATCAACAAATGGGCTGTTCAAATAAAAAAATAATGTATAACAAATTTTTTACATAAATTATTACGGTCTGGGGGCAGAGTGGGCAAGCCCAAATATGGGTGTTGGCCCAGTGGGCATTGACCAGTATACATGACGCCTGTCCATGACCAAATATTCAGACTTGGATTGCTTCTATAAACAGTCCCAACATGAATAAAAACGTCTATCCGTTTCATACCAGTATTTGTTTTAGGACTAAGACCAGCAGTTTCAGAACCCCCCCCCCCTCGCCCCACTAATTGAATTATAAATGATAAATGACCTGCACGTGTATAGCGCCTTTCAGAGTGAGAGGACTCCAAAGTGCTTTACAGCAGTGTATCATTCATCCATTCATCAACACATTCACACACTGGTGGTGATGAGCTACAATGTAGCCACAGCTCCTGGAGCACACTGACAGAGGTGAGGCTGCAGAGCACAGGCACCTGTCCCTCCCTGACCACTACCAGCATGCAAGGTGGGTTAGGTGCCTTGCTCAGGGACACAAGAACTGCAACTAAACAAGAACACACACTCAGCGTTTCTTAGAGTTTGTTGATCAGCTGACTGAGTTCAGTGGAACAGTTGATACTGTTTCATCCTCCTCTTCCTTCCCATCCTTTCTGTTTCAGCTCCTCCTCCGGTTGTCATGGAAACGGGCTCAAGCTACAGTTAGTTTCACTTTAGACTGATTTAATGCGTGAAGCTGGTTGGTGGAGACTGATTCCATCAGGTCAGAGATGAAAGGATGCAGGACATTTGCATTTGTGTGTGTGTGTGTGTGTGTGTGTGTGTGTGTGTGTGTGTGTGTGTGTGTGTGTGTGTGTGTGTGTGTGTGTGTGTGTGTGTGTGTGTGTGTCACTAAGCTGATGCATTAAGCCGTTTATAATCCTCTGTGCTGCTGGACTCTGAGGGGATTGGACTCTCTCTCCTCTGTTGTTTCACTGAAACTCCATCAGTTCACCTTCTTCTGCTCCTCCTCCTCTTATCTCCTCCCTGCTCCTCCTGTCGTCCTCTCCTCCCTGCTCCTCCTATCCTCCTCTCCTCCCAGCTCTTCCTATCCTCCTCTCCTCCCTGCTCCTCCTACCCTCCTCTCCTCCCTGCTCTTCCTCCTGTTAAAAGGGTTTTTTGTTGTTTTGGTACCTGAAGGTCAAAGGTCAAACTATCAACACTAAGTTAAAGTTTTTTTCTCCATTCAAGAAACATGATTCAGTTTTTAAAAGGTGAAAATCGTGGATGAGTCAAACACGTAGGAAATATCAGACAATCTCTAGAATCCTAGAATCCTCTTTGGATGACGTCATCCTTACGCTGAACTGGTCTCTGGCGCCTCCTGCTGGATAAATACTGAGTCACAACAACAGGAACAGGTGCAGTTTTATCCACCCAGAACCAGAACCAAAGTCCATACTCACAGGTGATCTGACCCAACTCCAACTGCAGCTGGATCAGAACCGACCCAGTTTGGACAACTCAGAACCTCAGACTCCTGACAAGCTTAATGTCAACATTAAAAAATTTTTTTAATTCATATTTATTTGTTTAGAACAGTGACGGGACACATTATGAAGCTGAAGAACTGGGAGTGAAATTAAAACGATGTATTGATGTAGCAAAAGTATAAATCTGCTGTTTGATTTGATTTAAACTTTTAAGAAACAAAATGATTTTTTTTTCAAACTTATGCTGAAATGCTCCTTTTATACAAAACCAGATCAAGATTCACTGTCCAAAAGGTTCTGGAGGTTCCTCTGCTCCAGCACACCTGGGCTGAACAGGTGTGTTGGAGCAGAGGAACACCTGAATGTGCTGGATGTGGGGCCTGGAGGAGCAGGGCTGGACACCAGTGGAACCAGCTCCACACAGATGTCACCAGACTGGAGCTCTGGGAGACGTTCAGGGATTTAAATTATTCTTCATGATCCCATAAAACATTCAGTTTTGCTCCAGGCAGGAGGACATAGAGATCTTTTGTCCTGCGGTATTACTGATTGTCCACTAGTGGTCGCTATGGTGGAGGGTCACATGACTGAAAACTTTTCATTCATTTGTAACTTTTTTTAATGTATAAAATAAACATATTTTAATTAAATCTCTTTGATTTTATTACTGTTAATTGTTTTAAGGCTGTTTTTGTTTTTTATTGTATCATGAGACTGTTGGTGGTCTTTAACTAAAGCCGGCCACCTTAGTAAATTCTTGTCTAAATGCTACTTTAATGCTCTGTGGTTATTTTATTAATATTAATGATGATAATAATAATAATAATAATAAAACATTTTGTTTAAAAGTGCCTTTCAGGACACCCAAGGATACTTTACAACAAGGCAGATAAAACTGAGGAAAAAACAACAATAACACATGAAACAAAAATATAAAAACCAAAACATTTTCCACATAAACACACAACAGTCTGATGACATCACAGACAGACGATGGGGTGAGAGAACTAAAATCATATCCACAGATTCACTATAACTGCTGAAAAAGTTAAATTACATAAACAACACCAAGTTTTTATTGTTGCTGTGAATAAAATACAAATAAAAACTTCAAACTTGTGTAATTCTCAAATACTAAGTTCACCTTTACAGGTGTGATTTTTACCTTTATGGATACGAGCAGCAACACCTCTGAGACTCCAGACTTATGCACACATAAAACCATAATATGATCTGCTCATTTGTTCTATGTGTGTGTGTGTGTGTGTGTGTGTGTGTGTGTGTGTGTGCGTGTGTGTGTGTGTGTGTGTGTGTGTGTGTGTGTGTGTGTGTGTCCCATGTGTGTCTCGTTTTTGGTGGTGTCTAGTGTGTACGGCAGCAAACCCACCAAGGGCTGCTGTGGCTCAATAACACCAGTGTGTTAATGCGTGTATACTTGGCTGAATGGCTATTATACAATAAAGAGCCTTGGGGGGCTCTAGGACTCTAGAAGGTACTTCATAAATAGACAACATTTTCTATTGTTCCTAGTCAGGAGGCAGTCTTGCTGATCTAACACGAACAAATGCATACCAGATGAAATGTATCTGGATTTATTCAGTTATGTTCAGATATCTGCATAATTCTTACATTTCGGATCTCAAAAATGAGACTTCTTATTAATCATTAGGAACAACCGAACAATAAATATCCAAAAGGTGCGTTTGTACAAGTATTTTATTTCATTTTTACATTTTATGAATTTCAGATATCCACAATGTTCCTTTGACCTGGGAGGACCGTATCTGTAACCAAACACACGAATGAGGCGAGTTGTTGCACCGGGAAATAAAGTCCAGTCTGGCTGTTGAATGTTTAAATGAATTTTAAAAAGTATTTATAAAAGCAGGAATGTAACTGGATAAATCTGAAAATTATACACTGTCTAGTGAGAGTGGGATTGTGACTGGGAGGCAAGGGCGTAGGGATGACTTCATTACTGGGGGGGCAGGCCCGGCGTTCGGGGCTGACGTATCTGCTGCCGGAGTTTGAGCGGGTGGTGGAGGGGCGTGTGTGCTTTGAACAAAACTATGTCATAAATTAACAACACTGCAGAACAGTCACCAACATATTTTATTCTACTAGAAAGATGCAATTGTAAAGGAAAAAAGTGCCATGTGATTTATTTGTTCAGTGCCAAACAAATGGTTAAAAACATTAGCCTAGATAAAGGAGCAAAAATATTTTTTCCTCCTGTCATTTGCAGCCACAGATGGTTAAGTCTGTTTTGAGTCATTGACAAAACTAGCATTAGCACCTTAGCACCACCATCAACTTAGCAAATATTAGCAAACTGAAATAATGGCCAGATAACAGATACTCCAACCATGTCTGATACACAACAATCAAAGCTTCTTTGATCACTAGAAAATAGCTTTAAATGAAACGGTTCCTATACGCCCTTATTAGGAAGAAACATATTCTTACTAGAAACGAAGGTACTGATGGGTGCATTCTTGGGTAAAACGGCTTGCCATACTCTCGTCATACACACACTTGTTTCTGCAGCCTATCCTGAAGCATGAAGTCACATCATCTTCAATCAACATGATCACACACACACACACACACACACACACACACACACACACACACACACACACACACACACACACACACACACACACACACACACACACACACTCGCTGATGTCAGCTAATCACCCTGAATACCCTCCTCATCATCACTTAGACTCCGCCCACTGGAATGGAGCTCTGCTACTCTCTCTCTCTCTCTCTCTCTCTCTCTCTCTCTCTCTCTCTCCCTCCTCTTTCCTCTCTCTNTCCTGGTTCTGATGGGATCGACTCCTGGTACTGGTGTGACTGACTCCTGGTTCTGATGGGATCGACTCCTGGTTCTGATGCGACTGACTCATAGTTCTGATAGGATCGACTCATGGTTCTGATGGGACTGACTCCTGGTTCTGATGGGATCAAATCCTGGTTCTGATGGGACTGACTCATAGTTCTGATAGGATCGACTCATGGTTCTGATGGGACTGACTCCTGGTTCTGATGGGATCGAATCCTGGTTCTGATGGGACTGACTTCTGGATCTGATGGGATTGACTCCTGGTACTGATGTGACTAACTCCTGGTTCTGATGGGATCGACTCATGGTTCTGATGGGACTGACTCCTGGCTCTGATGGGACCAACTCCTGGTTCTGATGGGACCGAATCATGGTTCTGATGCGATTGACTCCTTGTTCTGATGGGACCGACTCATGGTTCTCATGTGACTGACTCCTGGTTCTGATGTGATCGACTCATGGTTCTGATGGGACCGACTCATGGTTCTGATGGGACTGACTCCTGGTTCTGATGGGACCGACTCCTGTTTCTGATGGGACAGACTCATGGTTCTGATGGAACTGACTCCTGGTTCTAATGGGACCGACTCCTTGTTCTGATGCAACTGACTCCTGGTTCTGATGAACTGACTCCTGGTTCCGATGAGACCGACTCCTGGTTCTGATGCAACTGACTCCTGATTCTGATAAACTGACTCCTGGTTCTGATGGGACCGACTCCTGGTTCTGATGTACTGACTCCTGGTTCTGATGA
>SSNS01000028.1:3037023-3066611 GCA_006937985.1 Aphyosemion australe | reverse complement strand
CCTCGCTCCCGCCCACCCCCCCCCCTACACCCCCCCCCCACCCTCTCTCACACCCCCCCCCCTGGGATCTCTCTCTCTCTCTCTCTCTCTCTCTCTCTCTCTCTCTCTCTCTCTCTCTCTCTCTCTCTCTCTCTCTCTCTCTCACACACACACACAGTTGTAAAATTGCTGCTCTACCTGCTGACATCACGCGCGCACAGAAGCACGAGCGTTTCAGAAAAAAAGAATTCCACAGTAGAAACAGGCGCGCGCATGCGTCTGTGTGGTCTTCCACCTTTCAGTTTTGCATTTTTTCACCTGCAGTGGACAATCGCACACGGGCGCACGTGCACGCTCGCGCATGCACGCCGCAGCAGCGCGCGGCAGAAGCAAAGGGAGGATCGATATGCTGAACAGGCGCGCATCCGGACCGCACGCGGCAGCAAATATGACGGTAACGCAGAGCTTTGTTTATTTGTTTATTTGTTGTTATCCTTTTTCCTGGGTGGCACGAGGCACCGTGTCACGCGCGCTCGCTTTCCCTGCAGGTGGAAACGACTCCGTCAGCAGATTTCCATCCGACACATGCAGCTCACAGCCCGGGCTGATGGGATAGCGGAGGGTCGGTCACCTCCCCCATCACCAGAACCGCGCGCGCGCGCGCGTGTCACCATGTTAAAGTAACATTGTGAGTGTGCAGCTGCGCGTGTGTTTCCATGGTGTCCAGCAGCTGGATGTGCGCGTGAGCTCTTTGTCTGCTGTGACCGTTTGTCATGATGACAGCAAGAGTAAGAGCAGGAGAAGGAGGAGACCACAGGAGGAGGTGATGAGGTGTAGTAGGAGGTCATGGAGAGGAGAGGGGGCGGTACGTTCAGGGTACTGCTTCCTGCCTCTGCTTTCAGGCTGGTGAAAAGGTGAACTCAGATGATTTGTAAACAGTAAACAGATGATTTGGTCCTGGTTTGTGAAGTAAAACTCCAAACTGTCCATCAATCAAACAGCTGATCACATGGTCAGGTGACTCAAACCAGGTGATCACTAATTAACTAACAGCTGTACTAAAGGCACCGCCTACAGGTGTCTCATCTCAGATCTATCATATCGAAAAGACGCCAGAGAGATGTCAGAGACACCAGAAGTCCCTTCAAGCCCCAATATGTCCCTACAGGATAGGAGCCGGACTCCTGGTTCTGATGTGACCGACTCCTGGTTCTGATGTGACCGACTCCTGGTTCTGATGGGATCGACTCCTGGTTCTGATGCGACTGACTCATGGTTCTGATAGGATCGACTCATGGTTCTGATGGGACTGACTCCTGGTTCTGATGGGACTGACTTCTGGTTCTGATGGGATCGACTCCTGGTACTGATGTGACTAACTCCTGGTTCTGATGGGATCGACTCATGGTTCTGATGGGACTGACTCCTGGTTCTGATGGGATCGACTCCTGGTACTGGTGTGACTGACTCCTGGTTCTGATATACTCACTCATGGTTCTGATGCGACTGACTCCTGGTTCTGATGGGACCAACTCCTGGTTCTGATGGGACCGACTCCTGTTTCTGATGGGACAGACTCCTGGTTCTGATGAACTGACTCCTGGTTCTGATGAGACCGACTCCTGGTTCTGATGCAACTGACTCCTGGTTCTGATAAACTGAATCCTGGTTCTGATGGGACCGACTCCTGGTTCTGATGTACTGACTCCTGGTTCTGATGAACTGACTCCTGGTTCTGATGGGACTGACTCCTGGTTCTAATGGGATCTACTCCTGGTTCTGATGAACTGACTTCTGGTTCTGATGGGATTGACTCCTGGTACTGATGTGACTAACTCCTGGTTCTGATGGGATCGACTCATGGTTCTGATGGGACTGACTCCTGGTTCTGATGTGATCGACTCCTGGTTCTGATGGGACTGACTCCTGGTTCTGATGTACTTACTCATGGTTCTGATGGGACTGACTCCTGGTTCTGATGGGATCGAATCCTGGTTCTGATGGGACTGACTTCTGGTTCTGATGGGATTGACTCCTGGTACTGATGTGACTAACTCCTGGTTCTGATGGGATCGACTCATGGTTCTGATGGGACTGACTCCTGGTTCTGATGGGATCGACTCCTGGTTCTGATGGGACTGACTCCTGGTTCTGATGTACTTACTCATGGTTCTGATGCGACTGACTCCTGGTTCTGATGGGACCAACTCCTGGTTCTGATGGGACCGAATCATGGTTCTGATGCGATTGACTCCTTGTTCTGATGGGACCGACTCATGGGTCTCATGTGACTGACTCCTGGTTCTGATGTGATCGACTCATGGTTCTGATGCGACTGACTCCTGTTTCTGATGGGACCGACTCATGGTTCTGATGGGACTGACTCCTGGTTCTGATGCTACTGACTCCTGTTTCTGATGGGACCGACTCATGGTTCTGATGGGACTGACTCCTGGTTCTGATGGGACCGACTCCTGTTTCTGATGGGACAGACTCCTGGTTCTGATGAACTGACTCCTGGTTCTGATGAGACCGACTCCTGGTTCTGATGCAACTGACTCCTGGTTCTGATAAACTGACTCCTGGTTCTAATGGGACCGACTCCTGGTTCTGATGAACTGACTCCTGGTTCTGATGAACTGACTCCTGGTTCTAATGGGATCTACTCCTGGTTCCGATGAACTGACTCCTGGTTCTGATGGGACCGGTTCCTGGTTCTGATGGGACCGACTCCTGGTTCTGATGCGACTGACTCCTGGTTCTGATGGGACCGACTCCTGGTTCTGATGCGGCTGACTCCTGGTTCTCATGTTCTGACTCCTGGTTCTGATGGGACCGACTCCTGGTTCTGTTGCGACTAACTCCTGGTTCTGATGGGATCGACTCCTGGTTCTGATGAACTGACTCCTGGTTCTATTGGGACCGACTCCTTGTTCTGATGCAACTGACTCCTGGTTCTGATGAACTGACTCCTGGTTCTGATGGGACCGACTCCTGGTTCTGATGTACTGACTCCTGGTTCTGATGCAACTGACTCCTGGTTCTGATGGGACCGACTCCTGGTTCTGATGTACTGACTCCTGGTTCTGATGAACTGACTCCTGGTTCTGATGGGACTGACTCCTGGTTCTAATGGGATCTACTCCTGGTTCTGATGAACTGACTCCTGGTTCTGATGGGACTGACTCCTGGTTCTAATGGGATCTACTCCTGGTTCCGATGAACTGACTCCTGGTTCTGATGGGACCGGTTCCTGGTTCTGATGGGACCGACTCCTGGTTCTGATGCGACTGACTCCTGGTTCTGATGGGACCGACTCCTGGTTCTGATGCGGCTGACTCCTGGTTCTCATGTTCTGACTCCTGGTTCTGATGGGACCGACTCCTGGTTCTGTTGCGACTAACTCCTGGTTCTGATGGGATCGACTCCTGGTTCTGATGAACTGACTCCTGGTTCTATTGGGACCGACTCCTTGTTCTGATGCAACTGACTCCTGGTTCTGATGGGACCGACTCCTGGTTCTGATGAACTGACTCCTGGTTCTGATGTACTGACTCCTGGTTCTGATGGGACCGACTCCTGGTTCTGATGTACTGACTCCTGGTTCTGATGAACTGACTCCTGGTTCTGATGGGTTCATCTTTGTCTGTAACTGACAGGTTTCCTCCACATGACCCAAAGGTCACAGGCTGGCTAGGGTCAAGGTCAAAGGACAAAAAGTCTAATCTCTGGTTTCATCCATTTCAGATTTTTTCAACAGTGGCTGATGTGCAGTCAGCTGATTGTTACTTCCTGTTTACACACGTTTCCCATCAGCTGCAGTTTTGACTGATCCTGGGTGTGCTGCTGATCTGGGATCAGCCTGAGACCTTAAAGCTGCTATCAGGTCAGAGTATTTACTCAGCATTCATGTTTTATTTCTTGTGTGACCTTTAACCTCTGGACGAGGGAGGAGGAAACACTTTCTCCTGTCTCCATGCATGCTGATGACATCATCAGTGCGTGTCAGCTGAGCGTCTGCAGATCCAGACTGACAGCTGCTGTCGGAAACATTCAGCATCTCTGGAGAGAAACTAACAACCTCCCGAGTCAGCTGTGACCTTTGACCCCCTCCTTTCTGACTGGTTCTGTTAGAACCTGAAGAGAACATTTCTGTATTCCTCTGCTGCCGACAGGAGCAGAACACTTCTCCGGTTCAGTTTGCGGTGGGTCTTCATGTCCTTACTGGACCAGGATGTGACTGACCCACATAGAACCTGGTCCCACAGAACTGGGATGTTTCTACATCACAAAGATCAGAAGGTTCCTTTGGTTCCTGTTTGTTAAAATATGGAACGTTTTCAGAACTTCTGATCCATCTGTCCGTCAACTCTTCCACCCCCTCGCTCTTTTCCTTTTTAGGATTCCCCGTGCTTCCTTGTTTCCTTTCCTAGCTTCACTTCCTAGTGTCAGCTTTTATTTTTTAATGTTTGTGTTGAAACTTCCAGTTACAGATCAATGAGAGGAGGGCGTGGTTTCTGTTAGCCACTCCTTCAACACAGAGTGAAGGTCACACACACACACACACACACACACACACACTGAACCCTGACCAGCCTTATCTTTGGGCGAGTGACTCTAGCAGACAGAGAAAGTAGAACAGGAAGTGAAACAGACATGACAGCTGAACACACACACGCCACAACAACTTCACCTGTAGAGGTAACACACACACACACACACACACACACACACACACACACGCTTTATCCCCAGAGGTAGGTACGTCGTTTCCTCAGGGGCGGACAAGGAAACTTTACGTCATTCCCTAGATGTTCCAGACACGTTGAGGATCAGGGAATCTCCAGCTTCTCTGACCCTGACGAGGACCAGAGTCAGGTCTTTTAATGGTGGTGAGAAGATCAACGTCAGACGGATCTTCCTGTTGCTGTTGGACTTCAAAGTGAAGTTCTTGGGGATGTTTATTGTAGAAGACTTCCTGTCACACCTGCCTCGTGGTGGTTCTGACAGAACAGAACTAGCGTCACCTCCAGACCTGAGAACACCAGTCTGCTCCTGCAGCAGGACTGGGACACGTTGGTTTGAACATGGCTCTTGGATCTGGACATACATGGACCATGGGTTGTGATGTTCTAGGTCCAGACCAGGTTTCTGTGGGAAAGCAGTCCTGCAGCTGAAGCGACCTTCAGACCAGGTTGGTGATGATGTTCTTGTACCAGGAGATGAAGGTGTTGCTGTGTGTCCATCTCCACCCACACAGTTTCCTCCTCCTGGTGAGACTCCATGTGCTGATGGATTTGGGAAGTTCTGTTCCCAGATATGCTAAAGTCCCCTCAGTTATGTTGGTCCCATCTCTGAATTGGACCCGTCTGGTCCCGGTCTCGTCTGGGACTCCTTGGTCTGACAGAACCCTGCTGGCGGTTTGGATCAGATGTTACAGTAGAGCAGGAGGAGGCCATTTGTGGCCCCTTCTCCTTAGATCATTCCTCCTTCACCTCCTCATATGCTCCTCTTCCACTCCTTGTTGGCCCTTATTGATTATCTGCTCTCTGACCTCCTCTGGAGTGAACGTCATTGGCTCCTCCTCTCGAGGCACCAGGTGGATGATTGACAGCTCAAAGTGAACCGATCGGTGGTGTTTCCGGATGTTTAGTGACGACATCATGGAACTAAATGTGGCCAGTACCGATTATCTACCTGGACTCAGTCCTCCATCCTGAACAAGCACAGGGTGACAGTAGGGAGGTCTCCTTGGACAGGAACAGAACCATCAGAACCGGAACCAGGAGACCAGCCTAGAAATGTGAGGACCAGGTTTTTTAGTCTGAGTCAGGTGGTTTCTGATCCCTTTGAGATATGTCAGGTGGTATCCCATCCTACAGGTGTTGCACCCCATTACTCTCCATCAGGAAACACCATGTGCATAACTCAACATTCTGGTCCAGAACATCTCAGAGGTTCTGCAGAATGAAGCAGGTCCAGTTCACACGTCTCTGATTACAAATGTTGTTGTTTGCTTCCTCGCTAATTTCCTTTGCATATGTTCAGCTATATTTAAGATACAGACGCGTGTGTGTGTGTGCGTGCGCGCGTGCATGTTAGAAACTTCCTGCTGGCTGCCACCATCTGCTGTTCTGACTCGAGGCAGCAAGGCGAGGAACTGCTCTGGAGCAGGAAGCTGATGGAGCATTTTTTTGTTGCTAGGAGACCAAACGGAGACCTGATGATGTTTCTGGGGAGAGACCAAAGGGTCAGGAGGAGCAGAAAACCCTTGTCAGGGCTGGTTAGAGGAGGAAAGGAATGCTGAGGTTTCAGACTAAACTAATCAAACCCTGAATGAATCGCTCGTTTGAACTAGTTCCTTCTGTTCATTCTGTCAGAGTCGTTAAACAAAAGCAAACCTGCCTGAAAAGTCAAACACCTGAACAAAAGATCTAAAATCAGCTGAGTGCTCCGGGTCCACCTGGACTCGGCTCTGAGAGGATCTGTCAACAGAACCGGTTAATGCTTAAAACAAACTCGTCCACCTAGGTGACCCCAGATTACAGGTGTGTGATAGAACCTTCTATTAGTTCATGAAAACTGTTTCTAGTATCTTTACTCCAAACTAGATCCACTTATTCTGGGTCACCTAGTTAGGACATAGTTCTAAACCAGAACAGGAGCCAACCTGATGGACAGCTGAGTCTCAGCTGAGTCAGAACATGTTCCAGGTGTGTGTGGAACCTGTTTCTAATGAGCTGGAACTGAATGGTCTGATGTGATATTTGTACCTTCCTGTTTCCTGTCTGCAGCTCCACCACCATGTCTAAAGCTACAGTGAAGAAGCTGCACTGGCGCTCCAAGGTAAAAACACCTGGAACACCTGGAGTCTAAAAAAACAGCTTAGCTACTTCCTGTCCGACTATCTTCATGTCGTCTACAGGTACAGGAGAGCTTCGTCCCACTGGGTGGAGCTAATGGCTCAGGTGAGCTGGGCCTGGCCATCGGAGGCGGAGCTGACTATGGCGAGTTTCCCTTTGTCACAGCAGCTTCTGGGGGCGGAGCCACAGTGGGTGACATCATCTTGGAGATTGGAGGGACGCCTGTGTTGGGGATGACTCTTGGTGATGTCAGAGGAGTCCTCAACTCCTGTCCTCATCCAATCAGAATCAAGACCGTTTCACCAGGTGAGATCTGACAGGTGGGCGCCATAAACACCTGGGAGATAAAAATCGTGGAGCCCTTTAGCACCTGAGTTCCAGCTGCTGGAGTGCATCATGACATCATCATGACATCACCTTCTGTCTGTGTGCCCCAGGGTCGTCTCTGTGTAAGGACCTGAGGTTGTACCTCAGCAAGTGTTTCACTCCAGGTTGTATGGACAGCCAGCTGCAGCAGCTCATCAGGGAGAACCTGTACCTGCGCGCTGTGCCATGTAAGGCACACCTGGAATCACCTGGAAGGCACACAGCCCAGTTTCACTCCGACCCTCCACTCCACATAAAGTTACAAACTGGTTACAACCATCCATGTTTGCCACTGACTGACATTCTGTTTCCAGCTGTGATTCACCTGTGCCTTACCTGTCCAATCAGAGTGCACCCCTCTCTGACATCACTGTATCCTTCCTGCAGGCACAACCAGGCAGCCGCGGGACGGGGAGATTTCAGGTGTCGACTACAACTTTGTGTCTGTGGAGGAGTTTTTCTCTCTGGAGGAGTCTGGAGCTCTACTGGAGAGTGGAAAGTTTAAAGGTAAGGAAACAAACGCACCCACGCCCTCAGAGGCACAAGGATTCACACCTGTCCTGTTATCCTCCTTTTACCTGTGTAGCGGCTAACGCTAACGGAGCATTCTGGTTCTCACTGTACTTCTTTATTATTGAAACTAAGTGATTCCAGATCAGCTGAAAAAAAGACTGACCTGGAATCAATAACAGTGGTTTTTTTTTTATCACTAGTCAACAGTCAAACTGAAGGGTTGTTTAGGGACCCGGGACTCAGGACCAGGTTACCCAGATCTGGACCGGACTCCGGCACATGGTGGAGTTGTTTTCTGAGACTCTTGAGCTGGGCTCAGGTTTATTTTCCTTTGTGACGTCATCGCCACCTTGTGGTGTGGATGGGTCAGTGTCTTTAGTAGGACCCAAGCTCATCTGGATTAGTGGAGTCATGGTTCTGGTCGAGTCCCAGAACCTTCTCAGCCTCCTCTTAACAAAAACAATTTCACAAAAAGGAAAACAGCAAAGAGGTGAAAAACAGGAGGAAAGTAAGAAATCCTTTCCTCTGAACTTTGACACATCACAGGGAACTACTATGGGACACCCCGCCCCGTCCACATCAGTCCAGAGAGTCCACCAATCACGTATCAGGAACATCGCAACCTGCTGAGGAACTTCAGGACCAGGAGCAAGTCTCTGAGTAACCTGGAGAAAGCTGTGGAGGAAGGAGACAACAGCGAGGAGGATGGGGGCTTGTCCGGTATGTGTGGTGTGCAACTGTGACTGTTGAAAGGGCTGTGATGAAGGTGATGATGAGTGTTTGACGAATAACAATATCGTCTTCCAGCAGGTTCAGCAGGAGCGCCGCCCACTACTCTGCCTCTCGGCCAATTGTGGGAATCATCAGCTGGGAATCGGGAAGTGACAGAGAACGGGGAAAGAAGAAGAAGAGGAGGAGGAGGAGGACCCCAGCTGCCTGACAACTGGGAGCTGGCCTACAGCGACTCAGGAAAGCCCTACTACATCGAGTGAGAAAAGCCACACATCATTAATCATTGAAGTTGTTGGTGGAGACTCGTTTATCCAGGACACGGCGACCCTCAGAGGAATCAGGACTTCTTCTCTTATTGCTTGAAAACGCTTCACATTTATCCAAAAGGTTTCCTCAGTCTGATCCTGGGTCAGAATTCAGGACTTATTAGTCATCGTAGATAAACACACGGTAATAATAAGTCCTTTAAATCAGATGAGTCATTGACCCACCTTCCACCATCGGTTCTGTCATCACAGGTGATCTCATTCACTCGTCCCACATGACTAATGGACCTAATCACGATTGGTCACTCTGACTTTATAGCCCCTCAGAACCTCTTCCAGCTATGGGAAAAGAAGTCCAGTTGCCTTTATTTGATGTTTTACGTTAAGGAGACTCCTGAAGCAGATTGAGTTTAAATATAATTGTCAGTGTGGTGAAATAGTTTGATTTAGGTAGGAGCAGTTTTGGAGAATCCTAGAGTGGCCGGTGTGCTCTAGGGCCGATGTCGGCATGGCACCCCCACCCCCCCAACCTAATGTATACAGCCAAACAAACGGACATATTCCAGGGCTGAATTATCTTCCCAGTCCACCCCTGGGTAGGAGCGGCCATGAACGCTAACATCCAATTAGATAGTGGAGATGATGAACCAGATTTACTCATGTTTGGTTTATAAATCACAGAATTTCATTAATAAGGATGATTATGATGATGGTGATGATGATGTTGGTGATGATGGAGATGATGATGGTGATGATGATGTTGGTGATGATGTTGGTGATGATGGTGATGATGGTGATGATGATGGTGATGATGGTGATGAAGATGGTGATGATGATGTTGGTGATGATGGAGATGTTGGTGATGATGTTGGTGATGATGTTGGTGATGATAATCATGATGATGATGGTGATGATGATGGTGATGATGGTGATGAACATGGTGATGATGATGTTGGTGATGATGGAGATGATGTTGGTGATGATGTTGGTGATGATGTTGGTGATGATAATCATGATGATGATGATGATGTTGGTGATGATGTTGGTGATGATGGAGATGATGGTGATGATGATGTTGGTGATGATAATCATGATGATGATGATGATGATGATTTTTGTCTTCATCAGTCACAAGTCAAAGACGACCAGCTGGTTAGATCCTCACTCTCAGATGAAAGAGACCTACTCATTTGCTGAACGTGAGTTTGCTTTTCCTTTTATTGTTTTATTTAAAAGAGACATATTATGATGTTTTGTTATAATCGTTCTATAATCGATACAAAATGTGTTTATGAAGTTTATGAAGTTCTTTGCATAAAATCCCTTTCACATAAAACAATCTCACCAGCTGTTTTTGACATTTTCAGTACCTTCCAGAATGAGCTGTTTCAGGGTTCTTTCACTTTAAGGAACAATTTCTGCTTCTGGCCACGCCCACCCCTCCCCTGATTGGCTAGGAAATTTATCACAGTAAAAATGGGGAATTACAGTCACATTCCTGCTTTTTCTACCAACAGCATTATAGTTAAAGCACAGTGTCACATCCAAATGATTTAAATCCAGAAATAACTTACGGCTGGGGACTCGACAGGTTGAGGGTGGCGGTGGGGGGCTCTATTCTAATCTCCCCAGTTGTGATGTGAAAAACGGGTACTTTTGGACAGCACATCCAGTTAGATTTAGGCTTTTATTAGGGGTGGGACTTAACTAAAAAAATTAATCAGAGGCTTTGTAATTAATTAATCTTGATTAATCACATTTTAATCGTTTAAGAAAATTTCCCCCAAAGCGATTTTTTTTATTAAAAATAATTTTAGTAAGGAACAGAATCAAACAATACAGTAGAAATGGACAATAATATTGTGAACAGCAGAGTTCAGGATGTTTTTCTTTTACAGTTAAAGAGAAGAAGGTTATGTGTTCTCCAACACTGCATCAAGCAAGACACTGTCTTCAAAATCTTCCATTTTAGTAGCAGAGCAGGGCCTTGTTGTGTGCGTCAGTGTAATCGGTGCACCAGGAAATCGTGCACTTACTTGAAATGCAAACTGCGATTAAATGCGTGTATTTTTATTAATGCGTTATTTTTCTCTAAATAATTAATGAATTGATTAATTGCAATTAACGTGTTAAATTCCCACCCCAAGTTTTTATATCTCCAGGTTCTGATCTGTGTGCAACAAAAAAAACGGTTTATTTTATAAAATATAAGAATCAACGTTTCTGAAAGGAAGTAGCTTGAAAAAGCTGTTTTAGATGTTTTTCCATTTGCAGAAAACATTAGACTCTGGTGTTGCTTTAGATGATTTGAGTTTGTAATAGTGCGACACAGAGACTTTTACTTTATAAGAGTCACTTCCTGCTGATGACAGCTCTCCTGTTTCTCCCCACAGTTCCAGAGTTCACGGAGCAGCCGGGCCAGCTGAAGGGTTACTCCATCCACACCCGGCTCTCCAAAGGTCCCCGAGGGTTCGGCTTCAACATCGTTGGAGGAAGTCGTCCCAGAGAGTTTCTCCAGGTGTACAGCGTTACACCTGGAGGACCGCCCGCTCTAAATACAGGTACACCTGGAAAATCCCTCAAGTGTGAAAACACAGAAAAACAGCCTCGAGTTTCTCCATTCAGAAAAAATAAACCTTCATGTTGGGCTGTGACGGCTTCCTGGGATGAAAGTTGTTGCCTAGGGGAGTCGGTCAGGTCCTCACGCAGAAGAGTATCCATGTTTTACCCTCCAAAGCCCAAACATTCAGTGATATTAACCCAAAAACACGGTTTCATTCACCAGACTGAGATATGTAGAGAAATGATCATACAACAACGAGTTGGTTAACTTAAATAATTCCTGAGGAATGTTCAGTTCATTTTGGTTCAGGTTCGGTTTTAAGAGCTCAGCGCTCTGAAACGTTGCTCTAGAGGATTTTTCCTCGGCTGTTGGATGAAAGCGGGATGTTCCTGCCAAAAGTCCCCCAGCCAATAAGAAGCCAGATATGATGCTGACCAATGACCTTGTCACCTTCTTTTGGGTTCGCTCGTTTCTTTAAGAGCAGAAGCAGGTAAAAGATATTTGTACGTAAGAAGAGACTTTTTGAGCGTAAGGTTAAGAAAGAGAGCATGAAACAACAACTAATGCTCTCAAACTGACAAAATATGCTCTTGATGAAAGGCCGGATATTATTCCTGTAAATATTCCGTTGTTTTGTGACTGTTTATGCTGCAGAATTGCATCAGAACCCGGATTAGAGCGTGGTCTTGGGCCCAGATCTGGTTTTGTTGTTCTGGCTGCCGTGAGTCAGGTGACCCGGGAGGATTTATTCTTCTCTCTGATCTTATGATCTCTGACTAATCCTGGCGCTTTAATCTGCCTGAAACACAAACACCTCTGTGTTCTGAGGCTCACGCGCTCCGAGGCAGAACTGGGTCATGGACCCACCTGAGAAGCACCCACTCAAACCTCAGTTTGGTGTTTTTGAATGAAACCAACAGAATGTAGCTCCGCCCTTTTCAGGTGTGACTCACCTGGATGTAGACAGATTCCCTGACTCTGTCTGGGTGTCTCACCCCTCACAGAACTACTGAGGCGTCTGCCCGTCAGAACAAACTGGGCTGTGTAGAAGGTTCTAACTGGTCTGTGTCTCCTGGTCTCTCCTGGTCTTCAGCGGACATCCTGGTCTACATCAACGACAGCTGTGTGCTTGGCCGCTCCCATAAGGAGGTGGTGGATATGCTGAAGTCGGTACCGATGGGTCAGAGTGTGGACGTGGTTCTGAGGAGAGGATACCCGATGCTCTACAACCCGGACGGTTGTCCTAAACAGAGTCTGGAGACGGTACGTCTGGTTCACTGTAACACCAGTAACACCAGTCACAGAACCAGAGGTTCCACTGCTTTAGCTTAGAGTGCCAGTGATGTTATCCCCAGAGAAGAACCAGTGGATGTTCCATTCAGGGTCCGTTAATAATTTAAAACAAGCCTAGATACCAATCTGAGCCAAAAACATGGTTTAGTCATAAAAACATCATTTCATCAAAGCAGAATCTGCCAGCAGTCCCATGATGCATCAGCTCAGCATCATGGGAAACGTCAAAGATTTCTACGCTAAAAGGTGTTTTATTGTGTGTTAACTGTAAAGTGAGGATTCCCAACTTTACTAGAACATCACTGTGAACAGAAAAAAGAAAAGCAGATGTTTGGTTCTGGAGATGTTCTGCCCAGACGTGTTCTCATGATTTAATCTGACCTCCAGCAGCCGTCGACGCCCAGCGAGTCCTCCAGCGTTAGCCGAGGCCTGACTCACCTCACCTTCAGCCACACACTCGACGCCCATGGCAGCGCATCAGGTCAGAGCCATCAACACCCTCCCTCACAGCAACCATAACAGAAAAGGTCAGAGGTCAACAGAGAATCACACCTCAGGAAAACTAAGCAACACTTAAGGGATACACAGCACAAGGTTCTGGACCAGAACTCCAGGTCTTCCTAACCATAGACATTAATACGTACATGCCCCATTGGGCGCTGGAGAGCGTAACAGCATCGCCGTCATATTGGGTGGGTCCCTCACTCTCCAAACCCAACTGGAGTTAACACAGGGGGGGCAACTATGCCTGTTTTTTGTGCAGCCTACGGTTGCAACAACTGGTGTACTATTGAAAACAGATCACGTGGGATTACTGTTGACTTTTCTAGCCTACCTGTTGGGATTTTATATTTAAATTTTTTTAGTTTAATTATATTTTAACTATCATGCCATATCATGTCTGATTTTGTAAAAAAGCATAATAAAATATGTTTTTAGTTAACACCTTCCTCAGTAAAAATAAATGCACAGGGGACGAATGGAGACCCATCCAAGATGGCGGCCCGCTGCTACGCCAGCTCCAATAGGCAGCGCCAGTCCACGAAGTGTCTACATATATGGTGTCTGTGGTCCTAACCACTATGACAGATGTGGTTTTGTGCATAGATATATATATCACTAGATGCCTTAACTGGGAGTCGACAGTGTCCCTACACGGCGGCCATCTTACCTCGGACAGCTTACGTTCCGTTCTCAATGGTAGCAGATGGAAGGTGATTGAACAACTTAAACAAAAACACTCATAACTCGATGAAATATTAACGGATTTACAAGCGGGTTGCATTATTACAAACCTTATAGCACATAGGCTTGATAGGACATCCGTCATATTTTAGAGCCACATCTCTGGCGTTTATAACAAACCAACCCGTTTGAAATTTGGTTGAAAATTGAGCAAGTTAGAGTTATTTAAATAGTACATTCACCATTGACACCAATGTTACGAAAGGGGGCAGCTGTCCGAGGTAAGATGGCCGCCGCATAAGGACGTTCGTCCAATCGACGAACAGCGCGTGTAAGGCATCTAGTGATATATATGATATCTATGGTTTTGTGATTATTAAGGTGTTTAAGATGCTAGCAGCCACCCAGCAGAGGGCGCTGTAAACAAGTTTACTCCACCTAGAACACCATCACATCCAGTTTATTCTGACATAATTGGAGCAGCAGTAGCTCAGGAGGTAGAGAAGGTTATCCCAGCTCCCTCCATGGAACTCTGCTGTTGTGTCTTTGGGCAAGACACTTCCCCTAACTTGTCTTATGTTGTTTGTGGTCATAGGGGCCAATGGAACAAAATGGCAGCCTGGCCTCTATCAGTCTGCCCAAAGGCAGCTGTGGCTACGTAGTAGCTTAGCATCACCTGCAGTGTGTGAATGTGTGAGTGCGTGAGTGCTTTGGATGCCTTGAAAAGTGCTTTATAAATCTAATCCATTATCATTATTATCATCAAGCCAATTGTTTCTGTTTCCATCACACGCAATACAGGTCCCGCACAAACTCCACCCTCTTACTCTGCTCAGCCAATGACAAATGGTTTGACCAGCCCTCTGACCCCAACATCCTCTGACTCAGCTCCTGCTGCAGATGGGACGCTGCCCAATCACAGTGACTCTGAAGGGGGGCCGTCCAACGCAGGAACTCGCAGGTTAGTGTTAGCATTTTGCAGATTTATCAGTTTAAGTGGCATTAGCAGTGTTAGCTGCAATTAGCGATGTTACCATTAGCAGCGTAAGCTGAATAAGAAGTCTACCAGTCTACCAGTTTTACCAGCGTTAGCATAGTTAGCATTAGCAGTTCTACTGGCTTTACTCTTACTCTGTGCTTCTCCTCGTAGGTCTTCTCTGATTCGCTACAATAGCAGCACCCTTCCCGCCCTCTCCTCCTCCTCCACCCTCCTTCATCAGAACTCAAAGTCTTCAGAGAGCGACCTGTCCACGTCGACACTCCCCATCACCTCGTCATCACACAAGATCTCAAAACTGCTCCTCTCTCAATCTGAGTCTGGCCTCCACCAGAACTCCACCTCCATACCTCCCCCTACTGCATCGCAGCGCCCAGTGATGCCCCAGACCGCCCTTGCCATCACCCCACCCAGAGACACTCCCCCTTGTGGCTTTAACGGGTGTCCTGCCAACCACCAAGTGCCTCCTTTAAGCTCCAGAGGAAACCCAGGACTGGTGCTGCCCCTCGGGACAGTGTCACCTGGGTCAGGGCCTGGGGGGGAGCTGGTGCCGGTGGCCATTGGGCGCAGTGAGGGCAGTGGGCTGGGGTTCAGTGTGACGGCAGGTGGGGAGGGAAGCCAGCAGGCGGTGGTGAGGCGGGTTTGGGATTGCAGACAGTGTCCGTCGCTGCAAGCAGGAGATGCCATCATGAAGATCAACGGGGCGGACGTCCAGAACCTAAACTTCACCCAGGTGTGTTAGCATCACTTAACCAATGACGAGTCAGCAAGTGGTGGTCTAGACACGTAGTCAGCCAGTCAGTGGTCTTTAACTGGCCAAAAGTTTTGTTTGGCGACTTTCTGATTTTAAGTCTTCGAACAACCAGACCTGGTCTGTAGGTTTCAGGTGAACCGTCCTTGTAAACTATAAAATGTTTAGACCAGATGGTTTATCTTCGTGCTCCTCATCCCTCTGGACCGATCCTTTGGGTGTGACGGAGCAGCAGCTCATACTGAAATAACTCCTAAAGATGTCCCTGTTAGAGATAACTCTGTCCTTCTTTCCTCAGGTCCAGAGAGTCCTGCAGGAACACACAAAACAGGGTGAGGTGGTTCTGCTGGTCTACAGAGGAGGTACGATCCAACATGGTGTCCTGCTCAGGCGACTGGGTGGCTGGTTGTGTCACATGACCCAAAGTGTCCCCACGCATCCATTTCCTATACTATGTGAGGAGGTTGTTAAGAGGCATGAAAAAAATGTTTGTTTTCTGAATTTTTTATAAGAGCTTTAAACTTTAGACTGTTTTCATCGGACACTTTGGGTCAGGTGTTCCTTCATGTGTTCATTGTCCCCATATGAAGCTGTGAGGTCATGTCTGTAGGATCAGCTGGTGGATTTTGGGTTGAGGAACCACATCTTCTATCGGTTCTCCTACAGGTCCAGTCTCTGTTCCAGCTGTTACCCCTAACCTCTACAAGCCCCTCTCCTCGCCACATGTCATGGACACGCCCTCATCTTCCTCAACCTCCACCGACCTACCGTCCCCGTCAACAGATCCTCCACTTGGGGGCGTCCCCCAGCTCAGCCTGGCTGGCTTGGCCTTGGAGAGCCCCCCTGAGGGCCCCTTACTCTCTCCAGGGAAACACAAAGGTACAAGTATCTCAGCATCATGCCTCTGAGCAAGGCAGCTTCAGCGGGGCATGGGGACATTCTCCTCCAGGTTCTCTGAATGAGCCCAACTGTGATGATGGACATGCTGTTTGTGCAGATCTAAAACCAGAACATGTGATTTAAAAACCATCAGTCAGTGACATCACGCCGTATCCTCCTGTCTGATCCCCAGATTCTCCTACTGCCCAGACCCCTAACGGACCCCCCGCCTCCACCCTCATCCAGAGCACCAGCTTCCTGGACTCGGTTCCTGTCACTCTGACCTTAGAACCGCGAGACCTGCTGGGAGTGGAGGAAAGCACCGGTCCAGCCAGAGGGGGCAGAGCCCCAGGAACCATTGCTAAGGATGGGCGAGGGGGTGGAGCCAAGATGGCGGAGGTGGAGCTAAGGAGGCGGCCAGGAGAAGGCTTTGGATTTGTCATTGCTTCTCAGGAAGTGAGCGGAGGTGAGCGACTATTGGTGTGTGTGTGTGTGTGTGTGTGTGTGTGTGTGAGAGTGTGTGTGTGTGCGTGTCCCTGCTGGGGGGTGGGGGTGTTGGAGAACCAAGGAGATCAGTAAACTACCAGTTATTATTATTATTATTATTAACAACGACATGTAATAAAATCACCTTACCCGTCTCACCCCTCTGGAAGTATAACAACCATGTCGACTGTTAGCGCACGAGACACCACCCACCCCCACCCCCCACCCCCCACACACACACCCTCCTGCAGATTTAAGTCACGTTCACTTTTCAGCTCCTGGAGACACAATCCTTCCTCTAGGAGACCCGAGACCGGACCGACATTAGCAGGTGGACAGAACAGCGTTCCAGCTGGACAGACAGAGGGACAGGAGGGACATGCCTTTGCTAACCGCCCTTTCTTTCTGATCAAACGGTCCAACATGTTGGAGCAGCTGCAGTCAGTCCTCAAGACGCTCAAAGACTCCAAACGTAAGTCAGTAAAAGCTTCTTCCATCGTTTGTTCTGGACAGAAGGACCTGTCTCATGTCCTCACCAGCCTCTACGGGGACACAGGGCTGTCCTCTGTTGGTCGGATGAGAAGACATCCAAAATGGAACTTTATAGTGAAAATACAAGAAGGTTGTGGGTTTGATTCCTGGGTCAGGGTGATAGATAAAACTATAAACTTATGTTATTTCATTGTTTTTATGCTTTTATTGTGAAACACTGATTTCTTCATGTTTTAGCCTACACTCCTCCTTCCTCCTGTCTGTGCCCTCTGAGCTAAAACAGGTCCTCCTCCTCCTCCTCCTCCTCCTCCTCAGTCTTTATCAACTCTCAGGAATGTCTGAAATAGTTTCACATTATTGGACTGTATGCGTGTGTGTATACCAGGAGGCTGTAGAGCGTTCTAGCTAGAGGAAACCAGACAGAACCTGAGCAGAATGTACGTGATGCAGGAGGATCATTGTCTGACTGAACGTGAGGAAGCTGCTTCTGAAGTTCAGAGACTGAAACAACAAACTGAAGCAGCCTGAGACACAAACAGGAATCACGGAGAGAAAAGACTAAAGCAGGAACACCAGCTCTACAAAGGCAGGAGGGGGGGGGGTGTCTCCTGGATGTTGGAGCTCCTCCCACTCGCTCTAAAACTCCTGCACCAGATTTAGGACACGCACGCACACACTCACGCACGCACGCGCACACACACACACACACACACACAGTTTCCAGTCTATTATTTAGGATCAGCTGATCGATCTGGATGTAAAGCTCATGCTGAAGACAAAGGTGAAGACCTCCTGTCTTCCTGTCACCTATCTGAAACAGCTTCTAATGGATCTGGTAGAACATTTGGTCAGAATCTGGTGTTCCTCAGGGTCCTGTTCTGTGTCTGTGCTGTTTAACCTTGAACTTGTCATGCAGAACTAAATGTTGTATGAACTCAAATCAGCTGAACAAGAGCACGGAGGTCCTCCTCCTGTGTGGTTCTCCAGCTGCAGGTTCAGCCAGGGAGGCTGAAGAGGCCTAAATAATTACATTTCAGCTCATGTAAACATTACAGAGCAGGAGGAACCAGAAAGACCATTCAGTTAAAACGTCACGTGAACATTGTTGCTGATGATCTCTTCGTCTCTGCAGCCCCGTCCCTGATGTCCCATCGCTTCGTGACCGTACGGCGCGGCAGCCCAGCAGCTCGTAGTGGTCAGATTCAGCCTGGAGACCAGCTGGAGGCGGTGGATGGACGGACGGTGGGCAGTCTGCAGCACCGGGACCTCTCCCAGATCCTCAGGAGGGCGGGGAACACACTGAAGCTGAGCATCACCCCCCGCCAACGTAGGGAGCACACACACACACACACACACACACACACACACACACACACACACACACACACACACACACACACACACACACACACACACACACACACACACACACACACACACAGAACATGATGTCTATCCTTGTCTCCTCAGAGTCGTCCTCCACCCCAGAAGGAGCAGACCCTGATGTCAACCGTATCAAAGGATCCAAGAGGAGGTCAAAGGTCACGTTTTCCTCCATTGTTTCGCACACAGACTACAGCCTTTAACCTACAGGTCATTAAAAAAAACAGCTGATTATTTTGGATGGGCTTCATGGTGCTGCAGCTGCCTCACAGTCAGATGGTTGCAGGTTCAAATCCAATATGCAGTCTTATTGTGTGGAATTAGGTCAGGTCCACTCGGGACTTTAAATTGTCCCCTAGGAGTGAGTGTGTGACTGTTTATTTTATTCTGCATGTCCTTGTGATGGACTGGAGACGTGTCCAGGTGAAGCCCCGCCTCTCACCTGCTCACTGACGGAGTCAGACTCTAGCTCCCTGAGACCTGAATGAAACTGGTGCACCTACTTGATGAACCTGGTTTCTGATGTTCCTGGTTACAGACACACCTAGTTACAGATGTTTCTAGCTACAGACGCACCTTGTTAAAGACACACCTGGTTACAGACACACCTAGTTACAGATGTTTCTAGCTACAGACGCACCTTGTTAAAGACACACCTGGTTACAGACACACCTAGTTACAGATGTTTCTAGCTACAGACGCACCTTGTTAAAGACACACCTGGTTACAGACACACCTAGTTACAGATGTTTCTAGCTACAGACGCACCTTGTTAAAGACACACCTGGTTACAGACACACCTAGTTACAGATGTTTCTAGCTACAGACGCACCTTGTTAAAGACACACCTGGTTACAGACACACCTAGTTTAGTCTGAAGTTCTACTGAATCAACTGTTTACAGAACAAACTAAGAGACAAACACTCCACATATGTGGTACCAGCTGTGTTTGTCTGTGTGCTGCAGGACGAGTCCAGGTTCTACAGCGTGGATTTGGAACGTGGCCCAACAGGATTCGGTTTCTCTCTGCGGGGGGGCAGTGAATACAACATGGGTCTGTATGTTCTGGGCCTGATGGAGCGGGGCCCGGCCCAGCGAAGCACCAAGATCCAGGTACCAGAACTGCTTATTAATAGGAACGGATGTGTGGAAACAGCAGGGGGCACTACTGGGACCAGACGCACCTGTTATCTGCGCTAACCTGGTGATAGCACAGCTGGTAATCAGGTGTGTTAATGTGCTGCAGGTGTCTGACCAGCTGGTGGAGATTAACGGTGAGAGTACAGCAGGAATGACTCACAGTCAGGCTGTGGAGCAGATCCGAAGAGGAGGAAATCGGATCCACCTCATCCTGAAGAAGGGAAACGGATATGTACCCGATTACGGTGAGAGGATCCACCGGTCAGACCTTCAGAGCTCCTGTAACTTCCTCCTCTAACTACGTTTTATTTACCTAGAATAAGCTGATTGACTGTTGACCTTCTGCAGGTTTATATTAGGTCAGTGGTTGGCAGCAGGCTGCACAGTGGTACAGCTGGTAGCGAAACGGTTGAAGGTTCAAAACCCAGCTGAGTCTTTCTGCATGTCTGACGTGTCGTTTCTTTCGGTTTCCCTATGGACTGGAGACCTATCCAGGTGTAGCCCCGCCTCTCACCTGGAGACAGACTTTAGCTCTGTAGTGAGGATGAAGCAGTTCAGTTGATGAATGATTGACAGGTGCTGCCATCTAGTGATGCGGTTAGATTACAGCAAACCCTCTACAGGAAGTTATGATGACTTCACTTCCTGTTTAAAGTGATTCGGTGTTGAAGATGAATAAAATGGAATATAACCAGACTAAAAGTACAGCGCCACCTGCTGCTAGGATACCTAGAACGCACCAACCTAAAGGATTTACCTGGCAGGTCTGTGTAGTACATCAGCTGTAAACACCTTCTGATCCAGGTGTTTCCACAGGTGTGACTGAATCAGTCCGAGTTAAACTGTTCAGTTAAACAACCTCAGAGCTCCTCCTGCTGTCTTACTCGCTTTTTCTTTGTCTTATTCCTCCTCTGCCCTTCTCCTTCACCTGCTCCCACCTCTTCCCTGCTCTCCCTGCTGCACATCCCACTACCCCTCCTCCCCCTGCTCCTCCTCCTCCTCCTCCTCAGTGGAGCTGTCTAGCCTCTCTCTCTGTATGACCAATTCCAAACAGGGCGAGCCCTGCTTCTATGTGATTGGACGAACCGAAAGCTTGCGGTTGGTAACTCTCCTCTTTACTTTTCCACCTTGCTCACCTGTCCTTCATTACTTCCTGTTCTCACCATCGTCAGCATCTTCATCATCGTCTTCATGTTCATGTTTATGTGATGAGTGCTTGTCATGTGATCAGGTCCCAATCGGACTATTAAAGCTTTCTGACTGGACAGAAGTTGGCTCAGATTAACACGGTCACATGGCTCCATCATGCTAGCATGATGCTAATCACTAGATGATGTCATGTTTCCACCTGCTGAAGCAGCAGAAACAGATGATTTGAATCCATCAAATCTGCAGAATTCACTTTTTTCTGTTTGGTCCATCAGGCCCTGAGGAAGGAGTCCTCTCCCCCTCCTCCTCCTCACGCACAGAGGAGAAGGTTTTGGTTACCATGACAACCGCCTCCCTCAGCTGGCATTCAAGAGGGGGAGGCCATGCAAGTGGAGGAGGAGGAGCGGGAGAGAGGAGGAGGAGGAAGGAGAGCAAGGTGGAAACCAAACCAAGAACCGAAGGAAAAGAAGATGGACCTCCTTATCTGGACCTTGACCTGGTGGAAGTGGAAGCACGTGAGAAGGAGGAGAAGAGGAGGGAGGAGGAGGCTGAGGGGAGACAGCAAGAAAGGGAAGAGAGGAGGAGAAGGAGAGAACAAGAGGAGAAGAAGGAGAGAAGAAGTCAGACCATCAGGCAGAAGAAGCAGGACCGCCAGGGCGAGCAGGGGAGGAGGAGCATGAGCTTACCCAGGAATAGATCGTCATCCTGGGATGCCCTGCTGCTGGAGGAGGCCGAAGGAGGTGATGAAGAGAGAAGGAGGAGCAATACAAACAGAGGCAAAGCCTCCCACCATGCAAAGCATGCTGGGAGCTCAACTGCTGCTCCAAGAGTGGCGTTTTCATTCCTCATGCCGATGGACAACCAGCAGCCTCTGTCCGACAGCGAATCAGCAACCAGCTTCTCAGAGATTAGCCAATCAGCAGCCAAGGCGGAGTCTGAGTGGAGCAGGACCAAGCCTGTTTGGCAACAAGAGATTGGGCCGGGTCGCTGGATCAAACCGAGCCAACAAAAACTGACCCAGGTTCTGATTGGCAGTCGGCTCAGTGGGCAGGAAGTAGCAGGCAGGCTCTCTCTCTGATTGGCCAGCAGTAAGGACATTCTCCTTTTTATACTGGCTACTAATAAGGGCTTCAATGGTTGGCCTGCAGAGAGAAGCCCCGCCCCCCAGTGCCGGCAGGATACAGAGACGAGAACAGCACCTGCTTTTGACTGGCCAGTACCTCAACCTTTAGACCCGCCCACTGAGCCACACCTCCATTTTACCCATCATGCCTCATTCTATGCTGACTAGCTGTCCGTCTCCACGGCAACAGGAAACGATAGCAACGGTAACCTGCAACCACCACATGAGCTGATTGGTGATCTTGTTACCGTGGCAATCACCAGCATGAGCAGCAATGAAGGAAACCAGATGCATGTTTGGAGTAGAGTTGACCTTTGCCCTGCCTCTGTGTAGAGTCAGCTGACCTTGGCCACGCCCCCTGTGATCCTGTTTCATCATTATCATCATCTCCTGTATCCTTGAAAATTGTATGCAAACGCCATGTGAAAACAGCGCTGTCTTGTGACTCTGAGCATGTGAATATCCCCGGAATGATTTTTTATTTTTATAAAGCTTAAGATGAAAATGATCCATATTATTGATTATTGGTTATTCCTGATATGATTAGAAACAGAACCGGACCAATCTGGTTTGCCTGCTTGCCTGTAAAAATGAGGAAAAGATAAACTGTCCTGATGATGAAACAGCCATACGCACACACACACGCACGCACGCACGCACACCAATGTCAGGTCCAGCTGTGGTCCACAGCATCGCCATGGCAACTGCCTCACAGCGACAGGACAACCTGCAGCTCTGGATCATAACAAGTGCCTGGTTTTGTATCAGCCACTTTCTGTTGTCTGTCGCTGCACAGACGCCCCATCCCCACTCTGACACACACACACACACACACACACACACACACACACACACACACACACACACACACACACACACACACACACACACACACACACACACAGAGAGATTTCTGTCCACTAATGTTTTTATATTAAACAATAAAATAAAGATTTACTGAAGGGAGTTCTGGAGTTTGGGCTCTGATTGGACTTTGGTATGTTGGGTCCAGTTAAGACTGGTAGGTGTCACCAGAACCAGAACCCTGGATCTTAGCCGGACCAGAACCAAAAGGAAAGGTAAAAGGTTCCTGTTTTTCCTGAGTCGTGTGCCTGAGACGATCGGACCGTTGATGTGGATCGACTCTAGTTTTTGCTCTTGATCTACCTTCTTTTTTGGTTTCATTAACGTTTTTAATTCTTTAATGTTCTGGTTTTACTGCAGACGTATTTCTGATATAAAATATTTACTAAATCAGCAGTGGTGTGTGGAGGAAGTGGGTCAGTACCTGAGACAGGTGAGTGGAGAGCAGCAGAACTCCTGTTGGTTGCTGCAGTCCCTTCTGTCACCACCAGGTGGTGCTCTGGTCATGTGATTAGAAAACCTTTGATGTTTCCTTATAAATAAACAAACCAAATACCCACATTTAGTCAGAACATAATAAAACCCATAGAAATAAAACAGATGTGGTTGTTTTATATGAATCTAAATAAAATACTGTTTGACTGACTCCTAGTTTTCAAGAGTATGAAGAGTCCAGATCCTTTAGACCAGGGGTGTCCAATCCTGGTCCTCCACCAGCCACCGCCTTGCAGGTTCTAGATGTTCCTCTGCTTCAACACACCTGGTTCCAATCAGCAGGTGACGCTTCTGCAGAACTTGAGGAGCTGCTGAACATGTGATTCAGTCATGGAATCAGGTTTGTTGGAGCAGAGCAACACCTAGAACCTGAATGACTGTAGCCCTGGAGGACCAGGACTGGACCCCAGTGGTACCAGATCCAAAAACGTGTTCTTATGTCAAACCAGTCAAAAACAATCCTGAGTTTATGAGGAGCTTTAGGTTTCAGAGACAGAAACAAGCCATGAAAACTCACAAGGAACACATGAAACAAGAAAAGGTCACCTGCACTTGTTTAATCAATTTGCAGTGGCCTCTAGTAGGAATGAATGCCTTGTAGTCGTACTCTGCAGAAGAAAAACACTGATGCACCATTTCTCGGACCTAAAAGTTGCCCACATCACAGCAGAGCCTCAGACGGCAGGATTTTGAGTCTTACTTCCTGATATGTGGACATCTCTCCTCTGATTGGCTAACAGCAACACGATTCTACCACTGACTCTGTTTGCTCTGCAACGTTGATGTTTTATCTCCACCAATAACACAAGCCTGGAGGAGTTCTGGTGTGTGGTGGAGTTGCTAATGCTAACGGTTAGCTTCTACTAGCCCAGACGTTCTCTGCTGCTTCCTGGACGCTAAACCAACAACAGCCTTCCCCGTCGTGAGTCAAGATGGGTGAGTCCATGAATGTTCAGTGACAGTGTGACGTAGATCTGTCAGGCTTTTCTAATCCTAGAGTTTCACCTAGAGTCTATTTTCTATCAGAAGCTAATGCAGGAGATAGGTGGAGGAGACTATTTTCATGTTCAGCCTGCTGAAACACTCAGAGTGACCCGTTAGCATCAGAAATAATCATTAAATGTTTTTTCAGTCAACCACACCTTTGGGTCAGATGCAGAGAAGAATTCCTTTAAGGGGGATCATTAAAGTATACATTTTTTAATTGATTTATTTAATCAGGCTATTGCAGCCGGACACACACACACATACATCCTGCTTCATCATCATCCCGTGGTTGTTATAGTAACGGCATCATGAGTTTAAAAGGGAAGCTGAAGCAGATCAATTAAATCCTCGTCTGCAGCTTAATTGATTGATTAGAAGATCTAATGGACATCAGCCTTAACGAGCCAACGAGCCATTAGGTAATTGGATGAAGGTCCACCGAGGGCAGTGTGTGTGTGTGTGTGTGTGTGTTCGTCCAGCAATCAATGAGCGGGAGGACAAACGAGGAAGTGAGGACTGGAAAGATGACAAGAGCTTCTGACAGGTAGACACCAACACAGCAGAAACTCAATTTCCCATAATCCATTTGGGCATTTTAGTGGATTATAGGATCTGTGGTACTGATCAGATTGAAATTAGAACCTGACCAGGACCAACATAGATCCATCATCACAACATCTGGCCCATTTCCTCTGGCACCTACTTTTCTTGGCCCGGTTTCAAGTCGTTTACATCCAGATCCATGTTTGCCTTCCCTTTTTAGTACCTGCTTCAGTGTGGTAACACGCTTACCAAGCTGAGCTGAAAATGCAACGGTCGCTGGTTGACTAGGGGGCAGATTCACTGGTTGGCTAGGGGGTGGAGGTATTGGTTGGCTAGGGGGCAGAGTCACTGGTTGGCTAGGGGGCAGATTCACTGGTTGACTAGGGGGTGGAGGTATTGGTTGGCTAGGGGGCAGATTCACTGGTTGGCTAGGGGGTGGAGGTATTGGTTGGCTAGGGGGTGGAGGTATTGGTTGGCTAGGGGGTGGAGGTATTGGTTGGCTAGGGGGTGGAGTTATTGGTTGCTCCAGCATTTTACGCCACATTGCCGACAGCCGTTTTGTTTGCTGTTTGTGTATCACACACACAGGTCACCTCACACTACTTTTTAAGCTCTCAGACACTTCCCACCCCCCATTATACACACGCACACACTTAAGCTGATTTTCAATTGTAATGGAAAACCACATGTAGAGCCAAGCAGATTGGTGGAAAAGGACCAACCATGAGCATGTCCCTGAGCAGACCCACCCCCCCACCCACCACCAAACCAACCTCAGCCACTGAGGGTTTGATCAGCAGCAAAAAGAAAGAAACCTTGAGACTCAGCTGTTCTTAGCGTTTATGATTAACAGTTAATTTGGGAGAGTGGTGTGTGTGTGTGTGTGTGCTGTCTTTGTGGGGACCACTGCAGACTGCAGCCTTTATGAGGACAGTAGTGAAAAATCAGCTCACTATGAGGGAGCAGGGATAATTCCAGAGGTTAAAGGTCACCTCCCTATGACCTTGAATTCCAGACCAAAAAAACAAAAAAGAAACGGCTCCACTTCAGTTTTCTTTGTACACTTTAATGAAATCACACAAATATACAAACTCAGCAGAAAGGCAATGGCGATGATATAAAAACTGACACAGGCTATTACATAATTCATCATCAACATTACATTTAAACTCAGCAAAAATGGTAAAAAAAACAAGGCAATGGCGAATGGTTTTCAAGAATCGGCCCTGACTTCTTCCTGGACATCAGGCTACGCCTCTCAGCGTCTCCACTGAGAAAATCATCCAGGTGCGTGATGAGCTGCGGAGCAGAAGGGGGCGGGTCGTAGGCTTTGGTGGAGCTGTTGGGTTTGGGTCAGCTGAGCTGTTCCTAGAGCAGAACTCTAAAAACCTGATGGCTGCTTCCTTAGCTGATAACAGCCAATCAGGTCCCAGAGAAACCATGGTAACAGTGGGAGGGGCCTTAGCACAGCAGAGATGTGACTTCAGGGCAACCATTTAACTTTAGGTTAAATAACGTCCATCCTACAGAGACGAGGCTGAACCTGGTTTCCGTCTCTGAGTTTTACCTTCAGAGCTTCTGCCGCCCCGTTTCTCCACCAAGCCCCCTGATCCGACACGTTCTGCCCCTGAAGCACCGCCTGATTGAACATCCCATCCTGAACTAAGACACGAGCTCTGGCCCCAGACATGGAGCTCTTGGGCCTCTCAGCTGGTGACTCAGGTCCAAAAGTTCTGAGGGACGTTCTGGACGCTGCAGCTGAGAGGCTCCTGATCAGGTTTTAATTATTATCGGCCATCATGTTATAAAACAATAAAAGTCTCCGACTCCCACTGGGCTCAGACAGGAGACACTCTGATACATGACACCTGCTGGGAACCAACCAACCACCATCCAGTGTGCTGCAGTGGGCGGGGCTTAACCTGCTTAGGGTCCTGAGTGTTTATTTATCAGACCAAATCATTAAATGTGAGTTTTTGTTTCACCAGCACTACTTCTGTGGTATCAGATGGTTCTGAACATCCTAATGCCATCGGACCAGAACCAGAACCATCTGATGAATCAATCAAGACAGGAAACCAGTGACCAAATATCAGACATCCCTGCTTCTGATTGGTCTAAACAGTTTTGAAAAATAAAACCAAATTATTTACATTAAAGTGAAGTTTGGGTGACATGAAGAATGACTGGTTACTGGTTCCTGACTGGTGGTTGGTGGTTCCCAGCTGGGACGTGGATATGACATGTCAACATGAGTGATGAGCTCATTCTTTTCTTCATTGCTGTACAAACTAAAGATCTGTGTTCTTTCTCTCACAATAAATAGAATCCATCATAGAAATAAATAAAAGAAATCATATAGATCCCACCGCTAGAGGGTGTGTGTGTGTGTGTGTGTGTGTGTGTGTCAGTCCAACTTACTGGTCCAGGAATTAGACCATTTGAAGAGATGGATGTGATGCTTCTGCTACGGAGGAAAACCAGCTGAGGACTCATCAGACCATTAAGACTAGCTCAGTTTGTTACTGCAGTTAACCAGGACCTAAACCAGGACTAAAACAAGGACTAAAACCAGGACCTAAACCAGGACTAAAACAAGGACTAAAACCAGGACCTAAACCAGGACTAAAACCAGGACCTAAACCAGGACTAAAACAAGGAGTTAAACCAGGACATAAACCAGGACTAAAACCAGGACTTAAACAAGGACTTAAACCAGGACTAAAACAAGGAGTTAAACCAGGACTAAAACCAGGACCTAAACCAGGACTTAAACCAGGACTAAAACCAGGATCTAAACCAGGACTAAAACAAGGAGTTAAACCAGGACATAAACCACGACTAAAACCAGGACCTAAACCAGGACTTAAACCAGGACTAAAACCAGGACTAAAACAAGGAGTTAAACCAGGACATAAACCAGGACTAAAACTAGAACCTAAACCAGGACATAAACCAGGACTAAAACAAGGAGTTAAACCAGGACATAAACCACGACTAAAACCAGGACCTAAACCAGGACTAAAACCAGGACTAAAACCAGGACTAAAACAAGGAGTTAAACCAGGACATAAACCAGGACTAAAACTAGAACCTAAACCAGGACATAAACCAGGACTAAAACAAGGAGTTAAACCAGGACATAAACCAGGACTAAAACCAGGACCTAAACCAGAACTAAAACCAGGACCTAAACCAGGACTTAAACCAGGACCTAAACCAGAACTAAAACCAGGACCTAAACCAGGACTAAAATCAGGACCTAAACCAGAACTTGAACTGTGGGAAGATTTTTGTGTTCAATGATTCAAGACGACATTAAAACTGAAAACTGTTCAGATAAAACCCTGAAAATAAATCAAACGAGACTCCTCCCACTCCCCCTCCTCCTCTCAGAGACCTCCCCCTCCCTGATCAGTATTCTCTCTCCTCCATTTTCCATTTAGTATTCCCGCTGTGTCTCCTCTCTCTGACCCTCCTCTTCCTGATCCATCATTTCTTCCTGTTTCTTTCCTTCACCTCATTCCTCCAGCAGGAGAACCAATCAGAACCCTCCCTTCTAATGACTCTGGTTTACAGGCTACAGCAGGTTTTACTCAAATCAGACAGAAGCAGTCGATCTGATCAGATAACGATCAGATGATTCAAACTGAGCTGCAGATAAGATCACAGATTTAATGACTGAGTTTCTGCTGCAGCAGAATGTCTGCACACACGCACACACACACGCACACACACTTATGGGTGTGCACACACACACATATGCACACACACGGTGGGGAACAGTGGTATTGGTACGCTAGTGGCTTCCCTCCCACTTTTCATCCTGAAAAAGCCCCCCCCCCCCCCCCCCCCTAAAAAACCCCCCCCCCCCCCCACCCCCCTTTGGCCCCAAAGACTCTAATGACAGTGAAACATCAGAAAGTAAAAAGGTGCTTCGTAGCTTCATGGCCTCCCAGGGAGCCGGAGACGATCACCTGAGCTAGAACATTTTCACACAGAACCCAGGTATCCGTGTCCGGATCAGAGACGTTCTCGCACATTCTGGGTTTGTTCTGACCCAGAAGCAGTAGAACCAACCTGCTTCTGGATCAGCCATCAGGTCATTTGATGAGTTTTTACAGATCCAACGTTCTCACGAGGAACCGGTCTTGGGTCTTTCCTGAAGGTCCAGATGTTTACTCCAATCTGACCACCAGCTGATGCAGAATGACCCTTTAAAACCCAAATCTGCTTTGGGCCCGGATCCGGCCCTAAACCAGGGCTCTGGACCGGAGGTCTAGATCAGAAGAACGTCTAGATCTTTGTCCAGAACCAAAACTAAACCTGTTAAGTCTTAAAAGGACTGGGCCCAGAACGGTTCCTATGTGAAAATGTTCTACCACAGAAAACAGAGGTTCTGGTCGGGCTTTACCAGAACCCTCCAGAACCCAAAGACACTCCATCACACAGAGAGGTTCTGGTCCAGACCCTGGCTGTGATGACTTGGTTCTTTCGGGTCCATGGTCTCCGGGCTCTCCGTCCTCTTTCAGACTCAG